>JACSZP010019844.1:0-13248 GCA_016161895.1 Pinna nobilis
TGACCGTTCATCCCTGTCATGTTGATCCATTCAACGCCCGACATTATGACTGGAGGGTTACAATAGAATGGAATTTCAATGGACACTGTTGTATTTAGACGATCAAGTTGATAAAGGTGATCTTTAAGAAACTCTGCTGAAACTGGAAAACGGGGAAAGAAACATTTGAACATGCATTATATGCAAATACCATCAGGCAATGAAAGAGACGACACTAAACTCTATCAAATATTGCCACTGCAGCAATTAAGATAATATTTTGCAGCTGATAATATATTTATATAAATTCATTCTTGTTCCGAGGGTTAATGAACATGTCCAAAAAACATAATTGCTATAATCGGCAAATTAAAACCGCAATTCATTAATGTTTTATTGGACTTGAAATGGATACTAGAAAATGAGAAACAGATATAAACCAGAGAAAACCAAAAAATAAATCAGAATCTCCAAGATATCAAATAGGTTTATTTCATCAGATAGGTTTTTTTTATTCGAATTGGGATTTTATTTTTTTCGAGTAAGAAAATCACAGATCCCAAGGTTTCAGGATACAACTTAAATAATGTAAATATTGGACGAATACGGGTCTCTTAATACCCAGACTGACTCCATCGGGGAGTGAAGATTCCCTTGCTGGCTTGTCACACATGCCCTCCTTGTCAAATTCAGGTTAAATTATTGAAAAATGAATTATCGTCCAGTGATTCAACATTCCAGTCAATGAACAATTATAATCGCAAAAAAGGTCATTTAAGCGCCAGTAAAATTAGGAAAAAATGACAATGAAAGTGATTTGTTATACGTGTATTTGTTATTTGACAACAGCTTTTAGAATTAAGTTTGCCTCTGTATGAAAATGATCGTTCATAGAACATGTTCAGGCAAATCTTAATCTCCGTGATAAAAGAAAACTTCGAATGGCTAGCTTTTTCTTTCTTTGATTAAGGGGCAGCTGAGTGAAGTTTGCGTCATGTGAATGACAGGTTCGTAGATAAATGAGCGTAAGGTAACATTTCAATTTTTTAAAAGCATCATGTCTTAATTCATGATAAACCGAAAACAAAAAGACATCCCGAAACTTATCACATGGCTTGACAAATTGCATTGAATATCAACGAAAATAGAATAAGTCATATGGTGATCTTCAGTAAACACAAATGGTTTCAGTGAAAAATTCAACAAACTGCAATTCAAATCATAAACAATACTGCTCAATATACTTATTGAAAATGACATTGGAAAATAAAAATGGAATACATATCATGTCGGCAGAAACAAATCACAGTTCAAACGAATTTATTGCTTGGTGTAATTTATGATAAAAAGAGGTTACATACATGTTACATTTCACGTAGTTGAATCACTCAAATTTGCCGTGTTTCCGTTATTCCATGCCGTGCACTTTACTGATATATGGTCAAAGTCCCTCGTTACATTAAAAGTAATGACTGTTCTGTTAGAACTAGCCTGTGACGTCACATCAGAAGAACCAATAAACCAGAGTATTATAGGAGGTGGGTCAGCATCGTTTGTAATACACGTGAAGGTTACTGCCTGATTTTCGTCTGCATCAAAAATTGAGCCACTGCCGGGGGATATGGTTACAGATGTCACAGGGACTGAAAAAATAAATCCAACATAAAAAACGACAAAAGTGATGAAATGTCGAGTCAGTATGACGTAAGGTACGGGTTTGATATCAAGACTTGCAAAAATCACAAGATAAGTAATCATGGCATGAAGGGATGACTGACATATTGGGTTTTTTGTTGTTGTTTTGTTTTTGTTTTTTGGAGGGTTTTTGTTGTTGTTTTTTGTTGTTGTTCTTTTTGCAAGGTTCAGTAACTTGAATTTATATGGTATAAGGGCTCAATATCAGCACGCCCTATTGATCATTAATGTGTTAAGAATGACATCAGTTTTCTGTTGTTTCTATAAGGAAGTGGATTGGCAACTTATTCAGAATTTACAATGTGTACGTATTTCGTTTATATGGTGGTTTGGTAATTCAATTACTCGTTAGAGACAATTTATTTCAATTATTTATATTTAGTTAGTAATGAATTTGATCCCAGGTGTTAATTAAAGTTCATATCCAGTGAAAATTCTCTACGGACATTCTGAGGTACCAAGATTATTCATGTCGATAAAACCCAATTGAGTTGAAAAAATGCCCTGTATACATTTTAATGTATTCAAAGGTTGTGTTTCTTTATATTTGAGAAAATTTTATTTCTGATCTAAAAGGGCCTCCGGGTCCTAGTCGCTAGCATTTTCGACCTCTGATGATCGGATCCGGGGTTCGAGTCCAAACCATGTCGCGGATGGCTTAACTTTCTCAGATGAGACAGTCAAAACTGAGGTCCCGTGTAACAATAGGACTTGGCACGTTAAAGAAAGACCTCCCTGCTCTTCGACTATAAGTGCCGAGTATAGGCAAAACTCGTGTCCCTTCACTGCCACACGATGACTTCTCTATACAAGTGAAAGGAAAGATGCTTATTGAGTGGGGCGTTAAACAACAGCACAACACAACCAACCGATCTTACCTGAAATCGCACTTGATTTTGCATCTCCTGAATATATCATGATGATTTGATTCAAACATTCTGTATTTCAAACTATAAGTGCCGATTATAGGCAAAATTGTTGTCCCTTCACTGCCACACGATGACTTCTCTATTCAAGTGAAAGATGATTTTGAGTGGGGCGTTAAATAACAACACAAACAATCAACCGATCTTACCTGAAATCGCACTTGATTTTGCATCTCCTGAATATATCTTAATAATTTGTTTCAAACATACTGTATTTCAAAACTCCGATTTCAATGTAAAAGTTCACTCTTACACGCTTAAGATTTCTCTTGAAAGGGGGCCTCCGTGGCCGAGTTGTTAGCGTGTTCGATTTCGAGCCAGTGGGTTAAGGGTTCGATTCCCGCAGCGCCACTCCGCGGTTGGCCGTCCCTGTCTTTCGGATGAGACAGTAAAAACCGAGGTCCCGAGTCACAGTAGGTGTTGGCACGTTAAAGAACCCTCTCTTCCCTACGGCCAGCAGTGCCGAGCACAGGCAAAATTTGTCGCCCTTCACCGGCACACGGTGACGTCACCATATTATCGAAATATTCTTGAGTGGGACGTTGAACAACAACGCAACAACAACAATCTCTTGAAATAATGTTAAGTCTGGTATGACATGCAGTTTACAACCTTCGCCCGTATGACCTTGTTATGTGTTGAGAGTATAGTTTTGCATAGAGTTAAACATTTAACACACAATTTGTTCTACATACGCAATGAATCTGAATTATATTCCTTTCGATCTCAAGAAATTCAGTCTGCTTTATGTAGGCATACACAATCTCTATTTAAACGTACACACAGGTAAATACAGTTTAGAAATATGTTAAAGGAATATATACACGTTTACTGCATCTTATGCAGTTATCTACTGCATCTTATCTTAATCTGTTTTCGTTGTGAAATGTATTTTATTAAGGCATTTGAGACAAGTGGGTCACTCATTCAGATTAGTCACTGTTTGCATGTTAGTAATCGATTGCTGATCAGCAAAAATAAGTCATTTTATTTCAACCTGGTGATTATTTTTTCCATGACTTGGCTATCAAAATGTCTTTACTTTGATTTTATAACTCACCAAAGTATTTGATTATCTCTTATTCGTTTGGGGTTAAAACCCAATAAAGAGAACACTTTTTCGTTTTCTATTGCATAATTTATACCCTTTTATTCATTACACTGCAAAAGAAAGTAGCACGTTCATTTTGTTGTAGCGATGAATCATGTATTGGTTGGTTTTTTGTTGTTTAACGTCCCACTCAAGACCCTTTCACTCACATGGAGACGTCACTGAGTGCCGGTAAAGGGCGACACATTTGCCCATGCTCGGCACTTATGGTCCTAGAGCCGGGAGGGTTCTTTAACGTGCCGACACCTACTGTGATGCAGGACTTCGGTTTAAACTGTCTAATCGAAAGGCAGGGACGTCCAACCGTACCATGGCTTAGGTTCGAATCCCGGAACCCATGATCTGAAGTCGAATAAGCTTACCACTAGGCCGCTGCGGGCTTGAATGATATATAGCGTAGATTTTTTCGCAAAAATACTTTTTGTACAAACAAAACCGTGGAGACACAAATAAGGTGAAAGCAGTTAACAGCTAAAGCTAAACTATACAAGATACTCACCAATTATTTTGAGTTCCATGAATCTACTTCCCTTCAATTCATTTGTGAAATCTTTACATCTCCACATTGACGCCTGTAATTCTTTTGTTAGACTAGATTCAGGTATCGTAAGGGTGTACGTCAATGCCGACTTCTGACATCCGTATATATATGAATCGGAGTGCTCAACACTTACACAAGTGTTATTGGGAAGAACCCCCACAGCTCCTATATATGCACTGTTAATGTACCATTCTTATATTGGATAGTCTGAGGTCACGTGGCAAGTCCAAGTAAAAAGGGTGTTGAGAATTGCTCTCAAAGATGATCCTGTCAGATTAAACGGAGCTGTAACAAACACATGAACAGTGTTATCATATTCAACTGGAGTAAAATACATTGATATCTGAAAAAAATAAACATGACTAGTGTCCAAATCACATTGTAATTGATGCTTGCTTGTTAGGAAAAATACTCAAGGGCATTGTCATGAAACTTCGAAACAATCTCGTCAAAGCAAATATTACATGGAAAAGTGTATGTTCTTTTTGATAGTGTACTGCTTCCTTGATTGTTGTTAACTGTTGCCTTTAACTTAAACGTCCCTCCAATCAGCACATAATTAGCTATGAATCTAAGCTGGAACAATCCTATTGTATATTGACTTTGAACTCCTTCACAAGATCCATCGACGACGGCAACAGTATTGTTAGCAACATAGACATCGTATACTACTTCATGACTATCTTCAGTCTGAAGTATTGAAAATAAAAATGAAAAGATTCAAATTGAAAGTGTTTTTACAATGCTCAAAATGTATCAAAATTAAAGATTAAATTAATTTTAAGTTTATATAAAAGTTAAAAACAAATAGAAAGCGGACGGCAAATCGAACCGTTTGCTGTGACTGCGGTACTGTAACTCTGGTAGACAGAATGGTAAAAATTCCTGGAAAATGAAGGCAGGAATCAGTAACCATATCGACTTTTACATTCGAATTTAACGGACAGAAAAATACTTACCACATACTGAACTTTAATTTGCGGTGGCCTTGCATAGCATTGGACAGTTGTTACATATACTGGTGGTGTGAGTACAGTTACTTGTAGTTGTACATCTTCTTCCGAATCTGGGTCGAATATGACTTGGGCTACAAGTTATATTGTTGAAAACCATTTGATACCCATATAAATAAAAGCTAATAAGATGTTCTTACAACATTAAAAAAAAAAACTACCACGCCTCCTAGACATGTATATGTATGTTTGTGAACGGACAGGACATTCACATCATTCAGGAAAACTTGTGTACCAATTCTCACTTGTCCATGCTTTGAATGGGTTATTATTTTTAGTACAATTTTCGTATACATTTTGAAGACATTAAAATGAAGAAGAGTGTACAAATCATTCGTTTCATTGTGAAATAAAGGAACAGAGTTCTTTTTTTCATGTTAAGTACCATATTTCGACCTTCACCGTAATACCGGCATCTCTCTATGCTCTGTTTACCATTTCCATCATTTTGCAAAAAAAGAATTGTGATTTGATCGTATGCAGTTCAAAATATATTGTTAACATACTGATGCAGAATATATTTTGCCTCCTCATATTTTATATTTAACATTTTTTTATATTGATCTTTTAACATAACTATATAAATACCGAGACAAGAGGCACAACACAGCATGCAACCATGGCTCGAGGAATCCATGTTGAAAACTCACTTTCTGCGTTTCTTCAGACATACAACATGAGTTATACAGTGTTTAAACTATTGTAAGCATATGACAATATACGAATGCATTATCTTATTAAACATAATGTTTATCTTGTTTTACACTTACCTATTTATTTTTTTTTCATCATGAACTAATTTTTTTATATTAAAATCTTAATTAATGGTACGATAAAATATCAAGGGGATATCTTTGGAGTAATTTTCCAAATGTAATAATTGATGATTACATCAATTTGATGATTACAAAAAATTACAAGATGATTACAGCTTAATTAGATTTTAACATTGCAAATTTCATCGGTTGTAAAATAAATTATCAACATGGGAAGGGGTTTGGGACACAATTTATTAAATGGTTAAAACTAACTTTTCAATACGCTTGCGCGGTTCAGAGCATTGAATAAATGTTTTGAAAAACTGTACATACACTTGGATAAAGTTACATGTAATGATGTATTCATATTATTATTAATATTAGTCATTACTAAAAACTAAATATATAGTAATTAGTTATTTTGAATCAGGCCCAAGATACATGATCTAAGAGAAAGAGGTAGAATTAAATTTCTGCTGACAGAATTCTGTTTGAAGGAGTAGAGGAGAGCTACAAATGCTAGTGCAGACTTTCTTGTATTGACTTTAAAATAACGAATACAATATAGGTAGTGGGAAACAATCAGAAACTGATGAACATACTCTTGAAAAAAAATTGAGTCGCTGTGTTTTTAGTGAGTTGGTCGCGTTACAGCAAACTGTCAATTTTTATGGATGACCTGATAGAAATACACTGTTCAACCTATGAAACTCTTTATTGTATTGTACAATGAGTAATGTAAATGACAAACAGCTGAGTAGAATACAATTGTATGTAGGGTGTCAGAGTAGGAGCGGTAGGAGCGACGATCGCTGCCTCTCTATTTTAGGCAAAATGTCACAAAGATTACCTGCCTTGATTGCAGCGGCAACTAAGATGGCGTTTTTTTCAATCAACCATATTCTAAATTCTGTTATCCCAAAAAGTTTAAAAATGTCTGTAAAAAGTAATGGAGTCTTTTTTCCGCAGACTGATTTCTATCCCTATGAATTAGATTTATACATGCGCTTGTATATACCTGTTTAATCATTAAGTGTATATACAACATTCGATATACTGAATCTGTTAACTAAATTTACATTATAGGATGCACTATACGACAATTAAAACTCATATTCTATGCAGTGTTATAATATAATACAATATACAAACAGACAGCCAATCGCCCATATACTAGTATGCACTTTTCCTCATTTGTATATGTCTTTGTTGTTCTGGTTTTAAAGTTGCAAGTGATACAAAGTATCTTAAAAAGATATTGACGCCCATCATCATATCATCTTTGATAGACATAGACTTTGACAGACTGTTATCGTCCCTTCTTACTCTACGTTTTCTGTGTGCCTACAATAAATGGACTCTCTACTTCAATTTCAACCAAGTTCTTTCTGATGAGTTCTTAAATGAGGCATGCACAAAAAGACCTAAAGGAACCTCCAATCAAGATTTTAGGAGGACCTCTTCAGTGCTTTCTAAGGAATAGCGAAAAGAAGATTGACATTTAAAAGTTTTTCTTTTTGGATAAGTTATAAAATGTATCATGCAAAATTAGACCCCAAAGGGAACTCAAATTTTGATGAGCATCCCCTCATAACCTTCTCGGATACAGCAATAATGAAATTGACTTTTTAAAATCTGAGTTCTCCCTTTGAGTCCCGAATCCTATTTGGATCAGTTTCAAAATGTGGGATGCAGAACTAGAACCCAGGGGTACCACCAAGTAAAGTTTGAGAAAGATCCTCTCAGTATATATGTATTCTGAGAAATAACAATAACGGAAACTGTTTAGACACTTGAGAAACGACGAACCACGGAAAAGAGATGATTTGATGAGCCCGCCATCATACTAATGGTGGGCTAATAAAAAAAGGATAGATATTACACTAATGTACGATATTTAATGACTCTTGTGGGTGCAACAAAATCATATTCATATATATATAATATACCTTTAAAAAAAATTTGGAGTTGTAAAAAGCACACAATTAAGTTCAAATATTTAAGAATTCCATACTAGGGATCTTTTACAATGTAAATGGTGATCATTAGGTTATAAGCATTAATACAATGGGGTCGTTAAGGGATATATTTCCAAAAATTTACAATTTTGCGATATTCTCTCGTTATTTTTTGAATAACTCAATGATATACATTTGTACTTATTTGTAAATGTATTAATTGCTCTTCTAAATGGGTCTTTCGTATGTATGTCTTTTTAATAATATCTTTGCATTCACCGGTTTTCAATTTCTGCACTCACATCTACGATATAGGTGTATAGTCCAGACCGTCACACTTTCTGTTCATCGGAAACGAGCTATGTATAAACTCCCGAAACTGAATCTGGAGCCCATTGAACACCTCCGTCCGGATGTCTTTTATCGGCATACAAAAATTATAAACATCGTTGTATTTCAAAAGTTTGTGAATATTATTAAATCAACTACACCATATAGTCAACGGAGCGTAGCGACAAAGGTATTTAC
The DNA here is from genome assembly GCA_016161895.1 of Pinna nobilis. Lineage (NCBI taxonomy): Eukaryota > Metazoa > Mollusca > Bivalvia > Pterioida > Pinnidae > Pinna > Pinna nobilis. The sequence continues at coordinate 8,510 of JACSZP010019844.1, forward strand.
AAGCTATTTGTAATATTTGACGTGTTTTTCGAGGAGATTTTGGCTGTTGTGTGCCTTATCCTTGTAGTGAAAACAGTGTGTAATTTTTTAGTTTTAGTATCATGTTATATTGATGTCGTCACAGAACTTGTAGTTTGCGAAAGCCTCCATAAGTGAGTTTTTGCGTTCCAGACGTGAGGCCGTGGGTTCGATTCTGTTGTACAAAAGCGCCTGCTTTTTTTCTTTGGAGAGAGTTATAACCAAGGTCACATGAAACAGTTAAGGAACTGTTATTGCTCAATTAGCATGAGGAACTCAGGCTTTATATGTAGTTCTTCAACTGCATATAGTGTTGTCTCAAAGTGAAAGAGTATTAAGTTTGACGCTCAACACGTTGGGAATGCAATGTTTACCAGGCGTGCATAAATGTGATATTTGAAAACTAATTTGTTATCAATTAATAGAATTTATGTAGAATTCCAAGTAAAGCATTTTTAAGGAGTAGAATATTCATGCACCGATCCAAAAGAGGCAAGAGAAGTAACACATTGCTACTGTCATTTCCTAAATATGCTACATTGTTCTATTCTATCCCTGGAAATCCACATCTCAGAAAAAAAATATTACACTTCACCAGCTCTAACCAATTTATGTTTTTTTTAAATCCATAATGATCTTTTGTATTTGATTTGTTTTCCTACTCGATCAATAATACATGATATTCTACCGTAACTCAATATCCATGTCACATGAACGGGTGTTTAATTGGTAAACATGGGCTATTGTATGATCAACCCTATCAAATCCACAAACGTTTAAAACTAAAATGGTGTGTTCCGTGTCAGCCGGTTTTCCTTTTTATTTGATGATTTGGTTATATTGTCTCATATTTGAAATATAAAATTGAAAGATGAATAACATATGTTCAAACCAAATTGTAAAAAATGTAAATATATATATTTACTTGTAATGAACACAACAGAGAAACATAACAACAAAAGAACCTCCCATTTCCTCACCCCCTTTCGGTCAGACATATTCGAACGTAATTCTACTTCCCTGTTCTATATTTAACACTGAAGGCATTTTACACACACACACACTTGCCAAATTAAATGGGACACATACACCGGTATTGGAAATTTGATATATGCTTTTCAAAGGATAAACAGTTTAATAACCTGACAAAGAAGCTTTACCGATGTGGTTTTGTTGTTTAATAACAGTACTGAGAAGCTTTAATTCATACGTATATTTCATTGAATTGTGATTAAGGGTTTCATTTTCGACTTGTGCTCGGTACATCGAACCACTGAATAGTGAAGCATCTTTAGACAATTGCTATGATATTGGACATCAGCGATACAGCAACTTACAGCTTGTGATTTTAGAAAAAAAAGATTGAATTTAAATCAGGAATTAGTGGTCGTGTTGATTAATTTGGCCCTGGGTTTGTACTCAGTGTATTGTATCTGATGTGTGACATTCATTAAAATGGCCGTAGATGCGTAATGGATTGCACATGTGAATATAAAGTCGGATAGCCGTTTCAACACCTTTTTCAAATCAAAAGCTTTTATGATATATATGTTTCTCGTACACGAGTGTCACAAGTTTCTCTTACAAGTTTCAGAGAAGTTTATACTTAATACACTGCACCTCAGTGACATTTGCAGATCCAAATTTCTTTCATCCCAAATTTCTAAATCATATATTTGGTTTGAATTGGACATGGGAATATTACGTTATCGCAGCCATACTAAAAAGTAATCAAAACAATACTGTGCTAAAGTTGACAGTTTGTAATGTACATTTGAAAATATCAAAACGAAAAAGAAATTATCTAAGATATAAACAGTGCAGCATAGCTATCTAGGACGCCTTCGATTCCAATACAATATAGATAAAGATCGTCAACTTACGACGAAGTACTCGTTTATATCATATATAAAACTCTAAACCTGTACACCATCGCACAAATGAATGTTTTATTCATCAGTCCATTATTTACTTTACTAAGATCGATACCATAGTGCAAAGTGATGAACTCCGTGGTGTTTCTTTTCAATTATAATTGCATGTATTACTCATTTTTTTTGGGGGGGGGGGGGTAGATTTCATATCGTTGAGCGAACCACTGTTACAATTATCTATGAATACGTTATTTAGAATTAAATCTGAATTACATTTTCTTGTACATGTCTCTCGACTTTTGATGTATTTTCGTCATTTCTGGCTGAGTACTATTAAAAGGACTGGATATACATTTGATGCTTTTATAACTATGATTGTATTTGTTATATCTAAGCAGCACCCCCCATCCAAAACAGAAGCGATGCGATCTTGATCTGGAACAAATATCTCTCTACCTCAAATTAACAAGAAATTTACTGGATTATTTCCGAAGGAATGAGATAGATCGATGCCAGGATTGTGTCCAGTCGTCAACAGTCTTTGCACTCCATAAAATCCGATACGCTGAATAAATGCAAAAGCGGAATTGCGAGATTTGTAAATACTAAAAAGGGATTTGCTCGGATGAGATCTAATACAGATGTATATGGTGCATTTGAGACACCTTTTTCACAATTTCAAGAATTTTTGTTTGGTTTTTTAATATGTAACGAATTTAGATTCTACATTATTAAATTTAGGGAAGATAATCATGAATTTGATGAATTAAAGTTTTAAAATCCGATGTTATCTACCTAGAAATTAATTCATGACACGAATTATTCCTTATTGAAAAGTTATTTTAGATTATCAGTAGTTTACTTTCTATTTCAGTCAAGTTAAGTATGAATCATGAAATAAATATTTCCCCCTCTCAAAAAAACGTCTGTTTTAGTTTACTGCTTAAAAAATCTAATTGAAGTACCATGGTAATATCTTACAAGTAACAGAGGTTATGTTTTTATCTTTCTGGAGTTTTTCAATTCGACAAGTTATACAGTAATCAAATGACCAAATAATTTTACCTGAAATGTTTTGTTACTAAAAAGCTTGATTAACGAGTTTTTTTCAAAATAACAGAAATACGTTAGCTATGCAAGTCTTTTCTCCAAAATCACAACGACAGACCTGTTGAAAAACAATACTTACATAGCTACCATGATTCGCGATTTACTCGTCTCAGAGACACATACGTACATACACATGCATGGTCATAAATGCTCAACACTATCGACCGAAATGTAGTAAGTTTTGAAAATAAGTGTCTTGGCAGTGTGATCGGCAGCGACGATGGTACACAGTGCTTTCATAACAATTGTGTTTCCAAACATTTCAACAGCCAGTGATGGTTGATGTTATACCAACGAAAAGAATTTGCATAACTGGCATTAGATATATAAAGAGTGCCTTAAACTCTTAAGAGTAAAAGAAAATGAGTTGTGCGTTTTTCTGATTCGACTATCTGTTCTTACAGGTAAACTTCGGAAGGTAACCATGAAAATATACAGATATTTATACGTGAAGATGACGAAAAGGAGGCAGTACGGAATAGCAATGGTAGATATAGTTTTGTAGATTATATGGCAATGTTACCGCCAATGTGAGCAGCTAGATTGACTCACAATAAACAATGCAAGAGAAAGTTTTGCTGTGCATATAGCCATTGATGTGAGTTGATGCAGAAACACACTGTTGGTCGTTCAGGTTTTTGTTGTTTGTCAGGTTGAGTGTACGTATAGCCGTATCTCCATTTGTTCCAGTCTGTGAACCACAAGTAAATGTCATGTTGGCCACTGGGTTACCTCCAGGTTGTGCACAATAAATGCTGACTTTAGCCGGGTTATTTTCATACAGCACTTGGCCACTGGTATAACCTATAGTTGCTCTATCTTCATCATTTGCAGGCGTAACTACAGTAACGGTCACATATTATGTATGGTTAATGATGAAAAGAGAATTAAAATGTAAATATTTCTGCTGATAAATGGAAAAAGACATTCTTAGTTTATATTCTAAAATAAACTCTTAATCAAAATATGATGGAGAATATACACAGATACATTGACTGTTATCGAGTTTATGAATTATTTTATTAGGTCTACGGAACTGAAAAAGTGGCGATAAAAATAGTAAGAGAACCAAGTATGTGAGACACACAGAAAACAAACACAAACGTTCAAATCAAAATTATGACCAGTACCTAAGCACCCCCCCCCCCCCCCCCCCCCCCCCTGCAACGTTAGGAGTCGGTATGAAACTTTTCGTTGCTATCTTATAACGGAATGCAACCGTATGCTTAGAATTATTGTTTCTATTAGAATTCTTTAGTCGCCGTTATTTGAGAAGTAACCCAAGAACCATCTATGAGAGAGAGAGAGAGAGAGAGAGAGAGAGAGAGAGAGAGAATAAGTTATCTACTAGTAATTGATTTTAGTTGGATCTTTACTACAAACCAGGTCTTTTGTAATTCGCAGTTGGTGTTCTGGTTAATATTACAATAGATCCAAACTTGTACTGGATTATTGAATTCCAAAAACCTTAAACAGTTCTTCGTTTTTCCGCAACAACAAAATATCTAGCATTTACAGTAGACGAGGCCGACGGAAGAAAACAGCTAAGCGAGAAATTAAATTTTGTAACACCGAATTATTGGGTAAGTTTCATTTAGGGTATGCTATATGATAAATATTATACACATGAAAAACATCATCGACATACTTATATCGAACGTGGTAGTTGAGGCACTTTGATTTGATGTATTGTCACTACTCCACACCAAACAACTAACATCTGATGGTATGACCTGG
>JACSZP010019853.1:0-10402 GCA_016161895.1 Pinna nobilis
GGATCCACCCGAAAAACAACAACACTTGTAGGGGACCATGAGTACTTCATCCCTGCCAAGTTTCATCAAAATCCCTGCAGTGGTTCTGAAGAAGAAGTCGAAAATGTTAAAAGTTTACGGACGGACGGACGACGGACGGTGCGCTATGACTATAGCTCACTTGAGCCTTTGGCTCAGGTGAGCTAAAAAAAACAGTATAGGATTTTTTTAGATTCAGACGTCACCGTGTGCCGGTGAAGGGCGACAACTTTTGTCTATGTTCGGCACCTATGCCCGTAGTGCAGGGAAGGTTCTTTAACATGCTAACAACTAATGTGACATGGTACCTCGGTTATACTGTATCATCCAAAAGACAGGGACGGAATCCTATCAGAAAATAAACCACAAAAAAAATCTGCGTCTATTCAAATAGCTTTGTTTTTTATCTTTTCAAAAAGGAATATTTTTGGAGAATTTCATAAAAAAAAGAAGAGCTAATAACGCAAAAATACAGATTACTTGCGGACACTGCTCGTATTCCATCGTTTATTTAATATGGAATAAAAATATGACCAACCAGAAACACGAGGGTTGTAAGGGTTCTTTGAATTTCTTAAGAATGACAAAATATATATTGGCAATACATTTTACGCATCATTTTTAAAACAGTATGATTTCATTATCTCCCTTTAATAGTATTGGAACTCTTCAGTGTCAGTTGAAAAAGAAAGTTACGGTTTTTATAGCGCATCAGTAGACAATAATTTTGAAGATGCTTTAAAATTTTCGATTGTTTAATTGTTGTTTTTTTTTTTTTTTTTTGTAATTAGAGTTCCTCGCACATGTGTTTAAATTACGTAACAAGTAAACAGATAAAAATAAGTGAACAAAAGAGCATGTTTGAGGTTCTTATCTAAGGCATCATATCCAACCCCATGCTCGTTTCCACTGCCAAAGAATCTTTTTTTTTTTCGTGTTAAGGGGTTGCTACAGCCATCTTTGATTATTCACTGAAGAATGCAGTGGTCATTTCAAACTATGCTCAATCTATCTATTTAACACTGCGTAATTCTCATTATCCCATTGCATGCACACCATTAAGGAAAATATATTAATGATATCAATGAGTTACAGAAAGTTATTTTTTTAAAAAATATAGCCATTATAATATTGACCTTATGATCGACATGCCACATGTTTCCTTGGACCACGAAAAGTAAATTAACGAAAGGCCCAAGGAGCCTTAATGGTCACTTGAGTAATAATTTTTGTTGAAATCGGCCCACTGGCTCCTAAGAAGCTCAAAATGTGATATCTTATAGTAACCCTACGGGAAATGTTTAACCCCAGGGCAAGACAAACAAAGAGTCCAGGGCCTTCTCTTGACGAGACTTTAATTTAGCACCTCAAAACGATGTTACTTCCAGAAATGAGCTTAATTGGTCTTGTACTTTCAGCGAAGAAGATTTTTTAAAGTTGCAAAATTTAAACATGGTTTGTCCTAGAGCGGAACCATTTTTGGACCGAGGGGATGGTTTGAACAAGCTTGAATCTACATCACCCAATGTTCATCCCTGGCAAATTTGGTTGAAAAAATCCTTGACAAGAAGTTTAAAATGTCTCAGCCAATCATAGGCCATGGCGGCCATCTTGGATTTCGCAAGGCCTCAAAAAGTAATAGAACTTGTGTGGGACCTTAAGTAGAACATCTGTACCAAGTTTTGGTATGATCCATTTAGTGGTTCTTGGGATTCAAAATATTTCAGCCAACAGAGGCCATGACACCCATCTTGGATGTTGCATGGCCCCGAAAAGTAACAACACTTGTGTGAGACCCTGTGTAGAACATTTGTACCAAGTTTGGGCATGATCCATTCAGTGGTTCTTGAAAAGAATTTCAAAATGCCTCAGCCGATCAGAGGCCATGGTAGCCATCTTGGATTTCGTATGGCCCCGAAAAGTAACAACACTTGGGTGGGACCTTGTGTAGAATATCTGTATCACGTTTGGGCATGATCTATTCATTTGTTCTTGAGAAGAAGTTCAAAATCTCATAGCCTTGCAAGGGCCATGGCGGTCATCTTTGATTTCGCATGGCCCCGAAAAGTAGCAACACTTGTATGGGACCTTGTGTAGAACATCTGTACCAAGTTTGGGTCGTATCCATTCAGTGGTTCTTGAGAAGAAGTTCAAAATATGAAAAGTTAACGGACGACGCAAGAAGGGCGACGACGGAAACAAAGCGATCGGAAAAGGTCCCCATAAAATTGAAATAAAATGTTTCAATGTTTGGAGCATGACTTGTCGTTATTCTTCGTAATGCAGGATTAAATTTCTTAAATACACCACTCAAACTACTCATTTCGAAATATACCTTCCATTCTCATATCCGTGATTTAGTCGGTTTTCTATTTATCGATTAGAGCACTATAAGCCCGTGCAGTTTCATTGTCAAAATTGGGGTAACCGAGGGATGACTTGAAAAAAAGTTAATCACCTTACCTTGACAAGATACTAGCCTGGGTAAATACATTTATGTCAACGATAGGTAGACAGGAAGTCCACATTATTTTGACAAAAGAATATATCGCATTGGAAATAAAGTAATCACGCTTCATTAGAGCGCCTTTTTGGCAATTTAAGCTACTAGGACGTAGAATTTCCACGTGGTGTGTAAACATACGGCATGAAATGCACATTAAAAAAGACCTGTGTAAACATTGTAGTTTGCCCAATACGTAAACAGGTACGTGATAACAGGTATTAGAGCCAACTAAATAGAGTGGCTCTGCGCCTGCGTCGTGGAGGACGGGTTTTTAGTATGATCACCAAAAACCCATAGCGAGTGGGGTGCCCAGTCTTCCAGTTACCTAGACGTTGATTAATATTGTTGCTGTATTTGAGATTGCTGTACTGTTCTAATATTCCTGTATAATCGCTGAGGTTTCAAGTACTTTGTTAGTATAAATTTACTATATTTGGCGTCGCCGGTACGAAATTAAGCAAGTCCATGTGCCTCCTCCAGACGAACTTCAGTCTAGTCGGAAGAAGGAAATCAAGCGAGTCTATGTGTCTCCTTCAGACGTCCTTCAGACGAATTTCATTCCGTTGATGATGAGCCTGCTATAAGGTCAGTAAAAAGGCAACCATTAAATCTAAGGGCGAAGCACGACATGACAAAACTCAGTTGCAGAATTGAAAAAAAGAAGTTTTGAACCTCAAGGTGAACATGAAATCAATATTGCACAGCCTGGAACAATTAGAAGTAAGGCCGGCAAATAACATTTCTCCTAGTCCTGTACGTGGTGTGTGTTTCCGCTGTCGTGGGCAAGGACATTTCGCAAGAGAATGCCGGACTGAGGGAAATCGACCTGCTAAAACTGTGTCGTTTAATTCAAACGACAAGTAAACTTGACTCTAAGTGAAGACGGCCTCACAGATACAGATGAACCATTAGTGATAAGACATTTAAAATCACAGTCCAATTTGAAGGTTCCAATGACTATTCAGGGTCAAGAGGCAGAGGCAATCATATATACTGCGTCTGGCAGCGTACGGCCATATTGGCATGGCATTGTTGTGTACCGTCCCACTCAAGAATGTTTCACTCATATGGAGACGTCACCGTGTGCTGGTGAAGGGCTACAAATTTTGCCTATGCAACCGCGGAGTGGCGCTTACGCGGCTCGAACTCGAATCTTCCGTTCCGCAGTCGAACACGCTAACCACTCGGCCACGGAGGCCCCCAAGATCAGGTAATTTCATTCACTGACAAAAATGGTGAATCTGTAAGTGCTGTCGAAAAACTGACAAGGATAAGAATTAAAGAGAAGACTAGCATTCCCGCTTGTTCAGTGGCCAAGGTAGAATGTAAATTAGATCAACCTGTATGTTCTACGTTCTACCTCGTGGAGCCCGACATCAAAACTGTACTTACTCTCCGTGCATGAATCGAGGGTGCAAATATTCCAATAATGGTATTTGTCAACATCTCTGATGATGAAATAACACTTTTCAACAATCAAGATGTTGGCCAGGCTTCTGAGGTAGACGAGATACCACCTGAAATTCATGACTCTTTGCTCAGTCAAAAGTATCAAGGTCGGAATTCTCCCTCTCAAGAGCAGGTCCCTGAGCTTTTAGTTGATTTGTATCAATGATCGTTTTCTGATTTAAGCACCGAGCACAGTCAGAGGCTAAAACAAGTACTCATTGACTATACTGATGTGTTTTCAGCTCATGAATTTGATCTGGAAACTTACTGCAATAGAGCATGCTATTGACACCGGGGATGCGCGCCCTTTTAAACAACGTTTCCGTCGAACACCAGTTTGTTTCGCAGGTGAGAAGGGGAAACATCTGAGAAAATGTTGAAGGCCGATGTTGTAGAACCCTCTATATCTGAATGGGCCTCCTTTTCTGCCTTAGTTCCGAAACTGGATGGTAGTGCGAGATGGTGTGTGTGTGTGTGTGTGTGGACTACCGAGCTCTAAACAAGGTTCCTAAAAAGGACTGCCCAAAAGGACGTATTTACCTTACCTCTGGTGGAAGAATGTTTAGATGGTTCTCTTTAGCTAGACGCCACCTGGGGTTATTGGAAAATTAAAATGAAGGTCGAAGATAAGTGCAAAACAGTCTTCACAACAAAGTACGGCCTTTTTCAGTTTAAACATATGAGCTTTGGTTTAACAAATGCTTCTAGCACCTTCTCTAGAGTAATGAACTTGGTCTTACGAGGTCTACACTGGAATACTGTTCTTGCTTTTTTAGATGATGTTTTGGTTCTAGGAACAACATTTGAAGAACATCTGGACACCTTAATTGGAGTTTTCCAGAGGTTCAGACAATATGGAATCAAACTAAAAGTAAAGAAGTGTGATCTGTTAAGACAAGAGGTCGAATATCTAGGACGAACTGTAGGCAGGGAGGGTTTGAAGGTCAGTAGAAGTTATGTTGAAACTATGGAAGCATGGACAGCCCCTAAGTGCACCAAACATGTGGAACGCTTCTGTGGGTTTGCCAACTACCATAGAAATTTCATCAAAAATTTTGCTGATATCTCCATTCCACTCTACAGTTTAACTGGGAAAAATAAATTTCATTGGGATAGTGAGCATCAGGATGCCTTTGAGAAGTTAAAATCAGCTCTCTGTAGTGCGCCTGTACTCGCGATTCCCAACAAAGAGGACCAATTTGTCTTAGATACTGATGCATCCGACCATGCCATTGGTTGTGAACTGCTCCAAATTCAGGACGGGGAGGAGAGATGTTTATCGTACTGTAGTTTCTCCCTCACGCCAGAGCAGAAGAAATATTGTACAACTAGAAAGGAACTGCTAGCAGTTGTCCGGTGTACCCGCCAATTTAGACATAATCTCCTGGGTCGCGAATTCATTCTAAGGACTGACCATAGCTCCCTCCAATGGTTAATGAACTTAGGTCAATAGGTCAGTTGGCCAGGTGGTTGGAGGAATTGATTCAGTACTGGATGATCATACAGCACCGGCCAGGGAATAAGCATGTTAACGCTGATTTTATATCTAGGCTGGGTGCTCCGAGTACCTGTCAATACTTCATGCACGGGGTACAACTGGCTGACCTTTCTTGTGGCGGATGTGATTATTGTCAGAAAAGACATAATGAATGGGATAGTTTCATTGACAGTGTAGATGAAACTGTTCCCCTTACCAAGGTACATGTACAACAACTACGGAAACGTCCGTTCCGTCTGTCATGGATAGGAGGTTACATCTGGGAGGAGGTAAATGATCTACAACACCAAGATGCAGATCTGCTTCCTCTAATTCAGTGGCTGGAGTCCGGAACAATTCCGGACGAAGGTGACATCTTCCTGAGCAGTCCAGCCTCTAAACACTACTGGATTAATAAAGAGCTGTTCCAGTTGTGTGAATACGGTGTATTATGGAGAAAGCGGACCGGGGACGTCTCCGAAAAACTGTTGGTTGTACCGATAGCCCTTAGGCAGGACATTCTGAAACTATCACACGATCTGCCCTCATCTGGTCATCAAGGCCAATCTAGGACTTGTGGAAGATGTAAGTTGCGCTTCTACTGGTATTCCATGGAGATGGATGTGAAACGGTTCCTTGCCTCTTGTTCGACCTGCATTAGAAATAAAAAATCGAACAGGAGAGCAAAATGTAATCTGACCATTTTTCATGCAGGGTCTCCTATGGAGAGAGTCCATTTGGATTTCCTGGGACCCTTACCAGTCACCAAGAACAAAAACACTTACATTCTCGTAATGGTGGACCAGTTTACATAATGGGTAGTGTGTGTGCCACTCCCAAATCAGACGGCCGAGGAAACTGCATTAGCTGCGGTGAACCAATTCATCTCCAGGTTTGGGTTCCCGTATCAGATCTTCACAGACAGAGGAGCAAATTTTGAGAGTAATCTTATTGCTAATCTCTGTGAAAGATTAAACATCCACAAGACAAGGACCACAGCTTATAGACCTCCAGCTAACGGTCAAGTGGAACGTTTCAATAGGACATTGATGGATGCAGTACGCTGTTTTTCGAGCAGATCGCCCACCACCTGGGATGAGTATTTACCTCAACTGGCAGGTGCTCTGCGATCAGCCGTTAACCGCAGTACTGGTTACTCCCCCAATATGCTAATGCTCGGACGGGAGGTTAATGTTCCTATTGATCTGATGTTTCCTGGCCCTGAAACCACAGAACCTGTGGACTATGATCAGTTTGTCTTGGAGCTAGTTAGAAATATAAAATCTACTCATGAGGTAGCCCGTGACCAGCTGAAATCAAATCTCGCTAGAAATAAGAGGGATTATGATCTCAAAACGCTCACAAGGGCTTACTTAGTGGGCGAGGCAGTATATGTATTAGAAACAGCTGTACCTAAGGGCAAATGTGCCAAATTGAGACCTCAATGGAAAGGGCCTGGATTGATTGTGAAAAAATTATCTGCCTTATAAAAAGTATTGTTGCGTAAGAAGGTAGACACAATCGATCATGACCGGATTAAACCTTATAAGGACAGAGAATTACCAAAGTGGTTACATTTTAGAAGAAAAATTCTCGAAGCAGGTTCGCTTGATGTAGGATGCCTACACAAAATAAGTATTGCCTTTGTCGTGGCCCCTACACTGGTGATTTCATGATACAGCGTAATGAATGTAGAGAATAGTATCATGAATCCGGCGTTAATGTAACCACTAAAGAAGGCATTATGATAGATAAATATCTCTGTCCCGATTGTTCTCAAGCTTGAGTTCAATTGGGGTTTTTTTCGATCATAATGCCAGGAAAAAAATCACAAAAGTGGCAGAGAGGCAAGAAAGGCGCAGGCCACTTCGGGGGATCAACCACTAGACGCGCTCTGGAACTCAGGGGAAACCATCTTGACATTCGTTAGCCGTGTAAGTGAAGACGGAATCCTTGTGGAGTCTCCGAGCCTGCATGGTGCCCTTGTCACTCTATCACGAGATGAGTTTCAGGAGGGTTTGTTGAGGCAGTATCGTGGGGCCCGGGCTAAGAAACATCGAGCGTGGGTCAACGATATCAGGTTGAGCTGTCAACTGGATTTCCCGGATGAGTGGATTGAACAGAATCTGCCATCCCTTGATAACCAGAGGTTGTCCAAACCTAAACGGTGACCGGTGTCTGAGGTCGTTGCTGGTAAGCCGAGCGATATCAGATTATTGCAGGAGCCGTCTATTCCCGTGGTTCACCTAGACGCGGTGACGGTCTCTGTTGATCAGCCGACTTCTGGGGCGTCAGCATCCTTGGATTCGGCTGGAGCTGAGGGGGAGGTTCCTACGGAGGAGATTATAATCGAGGTCGATACACGGCCTTGTGTTGATCCTGCTCCGGGGGATTCTTCCTTGGTTTCAGCTGGAACTGGGGTTGATGAGGATGTGCCGATGGAGGAGTTGCTTTCGGGGTCTGTGACCAGTCGTTTGGGGAGTCATAGAGCACTGGGCATCTAGAGGACACTGACCGTGTCTTACTTACATCTCCTGATTATCGGGGAGTTAATCCCGTCGGTGTGGCACAGAGTATGGTGGGTGTATCAGAGGATACCTCTATGAGTGTGCCTCAGGACTCCAACATTGTGTCAGATCAAGTTCCGGTTTTCCTAAGGAGTGACACGTGGGATGGTACGTCCCAAAGGAAGAAGGAAGCCAAAGTCTGTTCCTACCCTGTTGAACGTGGAGTTTATTAAAACATCCAAGAAACGGTCGCTGTGTGTCACTGTCACTTCTGGGGGGCGATCGGGGGAAGATATTTCAGGGAGCCGAGTCCACCTCTGCAGGCCAGGACTTGTTATATTGCCCCCTGCCGTTCTGCGAATCGCTAGACACCAAGTTGAAGCGTCATGTGTTACCAAAGCATTTTCCCAAGGCCTTGAGGAATGTTGCTGCATCTATGCAGGAGATAGAGCGGCAGTTGGGTTGCCCGAGAAGGCTAAATCAGTATGTCTTTGGGACAGGAGTGTCGCTGGAGTGGGTTGTTGATTGGCTCAATCAAAAGGGTGAAATTTCTGGGAGGTTTGAACTCAACTCAGTACATCAGAATGTCTTTCGTGATGTATGTGGTGTTTTGGGCGTCGATGCTCCAAGTGAATTTTCACTTCAACCTGCGAATTCTCCAGCGGTGCTACTGTTCTGGAGATGTCTACTGGCTTTGTTACTGCGATGTAACCAATCTCAGGTCCGGGTATTTGTTAAGTTTGAGCCCCCATCAGTTGGGGAACCATCCGCTGACACTGCCGAGACGAGTCAACCTCTGACTGACACGACTTCAGAGGTGGGCGATGTCATTCTCTCGCGGGTGGATGTTGTAGGTGGAATTCTGATGTTCAGCGAACCTAGGACCTACCCAGAGGTAAACTTCACTCTGTGTGGGCCCTGCAGGGTGCATCCGAAGCACTTTGAGACCCTCACAGTCGAGCGAACACTGGTTCTCCAGCAGCTACTGGGTCACCCGAAGTTTGCTGCCTTTGGAGAGTGCGGAATGGACCGTACCATTCCTACTGCAAAATGGTCTCGGCAGGAGGAAACTTTCAGGCGGCTGCTGGGGCTAGCCAGAGCTGAGCAGCCACTGGTGTTACATCTGCGGGGACCTGTGGGGGATGAGTATGGTTCAGACGTCAATTGTCGGTTGGTTTGAGTCCCAGTTTGGCCGACATTTTCCATTGCCTGTTACATAGCATTATTGAAGGTGAACACGTGTCTATATGCCTCCGTATCGAAGATGGAGTGACATTTTGTTTATGTCGTTGCCTGTCTGTTGTTTGGTTGATTGTATTGTTGTTAAACCACCCGCTCAAGATTTTTTTTCAATTTACATAGAGACATCATCGTGTGCCGGTGAAGGGCGACAAATTTAGCACTAGCTCAGCACTTATGGTCGTGGAACAGGGAGGGTCCTTTAACGTGTCGACACCTACTGTGACAAGGGGACTCGGTTTTACTACCTCATTTACAAGACCGGGACAGCAAACTGCAACATGTATTGGGCTTGAAATCCGGACATCACGATCAGAAGTCGAACGCGATAAGCACGGCGGCCACGTATATTGAATTTAAGTTAAACTTACTAGTGTGGTTTTGGGGCCTCCGTGGCCGAGTGGTTAGCGTGTTCGACTTCGAGCCGAAAGGCAAAATTTGTCGCCCTTCACCGGCACATGGTGACGTCTCCATATGAGTGAAATATTCTTGAGTTGGACGTTAAACAAAAACGCAACAACAACAACTAGTGTGGTTTGGGTCAGGGAAAAAGACTAGTTATATACGATATCTAAGTCAATACAGCGACTTGATAAAAATTAAAACATGTATGATGCAATTCAAAAATCTACAATTAATTTATTAATGTAATCTAATTCAATTTAACTACCATAATAACATACCAACTAAATCTTCGGATTTGCTTTCTTTTTTCAGTGAAAATGGCTCTTCTTCTCAAGTTCTTCTCAAAATTCGCTGTGCGCCCGCGCAGAATAGCCGATCAATAGCAAGTAGTTGTCTTTTTCCAAGACCCGTGTGGCTTTGTGGGTGAGCATGTTCGATTAGACAATGTGTTTTAATAGTCGGAGTCGGTTGACTGCTTACGGTTGGCTTGTAGATCCGTGCATAAGACGCATGCAGAGAAGTGAATCATTCAAGTCTTAGCCACCAAGCAAGCTGGTTGCTTTCTAATTCAATTCATAACTTGTTATTTCAGATCTTAACATCCATACAAAACTAGAATTTCAGGACTGCTGTAAAGAGCGCGATGAGTTACATGTTCAAAGTTGTTTTTTTTAATTAAAATTCCAGCTAAAAGGAGGCACTTCCTAAATGGTTCTTGTTGTTGACAAATAATTTAAGTGAGGGAAATGGGGAGCCTCCGTGGCCGAGTGGTTAGCGTGTTCGACTTCCAGTCGAGAGGCC
>JACSZP010019864.1:0-12698 GCA_016161895.1 Pinna nobilis
TAAACTCCGCATTTTACGAATCCCAGGGGACCCGAGTTTTTACTTCGTATAATACGGATTTCGTTAATTGCGAGGCACCTTTCAAGTTTAAACTGTATATCTATTTGTAACTATAATGAAAATATAAAGAAATTATTTTAGTGATAAGAATTTAATTTTGAGAAAAATTGATAAATAAATGACAGTGCACAATATATATTAAAAATATTGATAATTTGTTAGGTTTTTCACAGTTACAGTGTCATAGAGCCGTGTTAATTAAATGCACCGTTCATTTTTTGTTTAAAAAAGTCCACTAAACCGCCAGATATCGTTAAAAAACAGGTAAATTGCCCTCCGAGAGCCTTGAAACCATATCGTAAAAAGCGATATTTCGTACATGCCGACTTCGTATAAAACAGGTAAGAAATACATAGAGTATATAGGGGCTTGGCTGGGGATTTTATTCGACTTCGTAAAATGCGGTAAATCGTTAAATCCGTTGTCGTAAAATGAGGAGTTTACTGTAATTGTTATTTAATAAATTATTTTAAGCCCTATAATCTATTTGTGTTTTTCTCGGGTGTTAGTTGTTCGGAGACCTATACTAGGGAGTCACTAATCGAATACATTTTCGATTAGTTATATTCGACACTCGGGTCAATCTCGTCTGTCATTCGAGTAATTCTCGATATATGTAGGTTATTCCTACACTTGCTATCTGGGCTATTCCCATAATAGATCTATTCGATATAAATTTCTATCGTTCGATTAGTTTTAGCTCAGATCGGGGTAATCCCGACTGTTCAAGTGATTCTAACGGATGAGTTTATCCGAAGTGAAGACTTAAATAGAGTCCAGTAGACGCCGGTAAACCGCTCGACCCTCACAATATTTCATTTATATTATTCAGGATGAAGAACATTGCATTTTGTTTACGTACGCTATTAGTTAATAACATGCTTGCATAAATGTAAATAGCATAGTGTCTATCTTAATTCATGCAATCAATAAATAACTTAATCACTATTTAGGTTGGCACTTTACTCTCATAATGTAGTTTCGAGCAACTAAAAATGTGCCCTCGATTGCGACCATCGATAAGCAGATAATGTACTGACCTCCAATTATCAAAACAATCTCAGATAATTGAGATAGTTACCAATACTTAAATTTTACATTTTTGAGCAGTGACCTATACCTTGCGACCGAATTGTTAGAGTTTTTTTGGAAAACAAATTCTACTGCACAGCCAAACGCTTTGGTCGAGCTGGTGGAGAGTCCACCTCTAGTGCGAATCAAGAGTTTTAAACCGTGGCATGACACAACGACACCGTAGGTTGCAACTGTTAGTTCGCCTAATGTCCTAGGTGTCGGGATTTGGCAAACAATTAAAGTCCTTCTTCGGAAATGCTTAAGCCTTGAGTCAGTGAAAGCAATATCTGAGGTCGGACGTCTAACATCAATATAATTGACCATTTAACATGACATATGGATAGACAAAATAAGAGTACAATACAACACACAATTTATAAAGTGAGTGTCCGTTTTTTCGAGCGGCTTTATAGGCCGATTTTACAACAGTCTACTGAAATCCCCATGGTTAAAATTTTATTCCTCTATAAGCTTACCTGTTCTATGTTCTTGTGAGACAGAGTTTATTCAAAAACCTCTTCATTAGAAGAAATGGTCTCTTGCTGTTGCCTTCAACTCGACATTTCGATATATCGAGGACGTTTTATCTATTACCAATGATCATTTTCATTCATTTGTCGATTGATAAAAAAACACTGCAGTCTTCAACGTCTGCTTTGTACTTGGATATGTTATTGAACATAGACGTTAACGGTAAACTGAAAACTCAATGACGTCAATTTCACCATAGTCAGTGTCCCATATTTATGTGGCATTATTGTGTCATCACCTCAATATGGCGTAAATGTCCCTCAACTGATTCGATGTACAAGATCTTGTCCAGCTTAAAACCAATTTTATATCGAAGCAGGCCATTGACAAACAAGTTGATGTGAAAGGGTTTCCTACAGTCTCGGTGAAACTTAGCTTGTTGTAAATTGGTATAAATGCTAGGTATGCAGATACGGCCTGTCATTGGGTCGAATGCTGTTTGACGCGCTTAATACCGGTTTTTAGAATACTACAACGTTAATCTGATCAAGATGTAGGGCTCACGGCGGGTGTGACCGATCGAAAATGGATTTTTATTCTTCCTAGGCACCTAATCAAACCTTTGCTGCATCCAGTGGCCCGTATTTGCCCAACTCTTTATTGTGTATTCCTTATAGGAAATTTGATATCAATAACTTTTCATAACCTGTACAGTGTACAGTTCATGATACTTTTTTTTATAAAAAGAGCAACACAGATACAAGTAATGATTTT
Organism: Pinna nobilis; assembly: GCA_016161895.1. NCBI lineage: Eukaryota > Metazoa > Mollusca > Bivalvia > Pterioida > Pinnidae > Pinna > Pinna nobilis. Next base: position 2,380 of record JACSZP010019864.1, read on the forward strand.
ATTCACAAAACAAATATTTCGATATTGAATGTGCACTCCGTATGTCAGTGTATACAAGAGTATGTGTATTGCCATATAAAATTTATTAAATACACGTATATCATATGTAGTGAGAAATATTAAAAATGAAGATAAGTTTCCAAAATATCAATAAAAAGTATCTAAAATGAAAATGAATTAGTAAAAATGAAAGCAAATAATGAATGAAAATACCGATTTTCTAAAATCTTTATTTTTAAATCATGGTCATGTCTGCCAGCGGAAAAAAGGGGGGTTTGGGTAGTTTACGTTTTGTCATTTCTATGAATCTGAAGCTAATCGTTGATATATATATACTTGTACTTATCCTATTGATTAGAATTTTTTCTTTGTAAAAAAGAAAAATGAAGAATATAAATAGTTGATTTTACAGGAAACTTTATTCAGAATACAAATAATCAATTATAATTACATGTGATAAGTATAAACGGTTATAGTTATTTAACTAAAAAAATATTAATATCATTTTAATATCTTGTGGACGTTAACTCGCGCCTTAAAACTGATGATAATCCGGATTATTGAATCATGGTACTTATTATATTGGAAAATTGTACCATGCATTATTAGTTCAAAATAACAAAATAAAATATTTTAACCAATTACACGTCATTATTTCACTGAATACAAAAAAAACACTAAATAAGGAACATGCAAACTAATTTTTTGTAAAGAGATTTCAAGGGTACCATATCAAACGAAACCTGGTAGACATTCTTTTTGTTTACATTCATGTTGTTGCCTCCTGCATCGGAATGAAAGTATGCAAGTATAGCATCCAATACTAGAAGAGCAATACTGTGCACTTTGGCATGTGAAGTAAAACAAAAGTTATATTAATCTAGAAAGCAACGCTCGGGTGATGCAGAAAATCGGAACTCATTACAATAAACGCTAGGAATGTTGATGCGTATATGATCTACTTGGTACTTACTGAAAAAATTGAAAATAGGAAAAACACGTTAAAATACAAGTTTGCAATTAGTTATATATCTGATCACGTCTTGCTTTAAACAGCAGAAATAATTCTAAGCTAAAGCTTCGTTTGAAAATCACTTTCGAATCCTCTGTTGCGCAATCCCTCTTTTTGTTCATACTTTTTGCTTTTCCTGAAAAAAATGATAATATAGAAGTCTCATGATTTTTTTTCAAAAGTTTTGGTCATGCATTTAGAATAATCAAATTTGTTGCTAAGTATAGATGCAGCTTTTGCTTTCAATTTGCTAGCATCCTGCTCAGTTGGATTCCCCCTTCGCCACGTGATACTAAATAACGTACGTTTATGCAGAGCTAGGGTCTCCAATTGTATTTAGGCGTCGCTTAATGCAACTTTGTCGTTCGAGCAACGTTAACACGGGATACTTCCTAAACGCTATCCCATCGATAGCCTCGCAGAAACGTCAAGAATATTACAAGCTGCGAGCAATCTATCCATAATCGAATTTATTATGATCTTCCCCTTAATACAAGATCTGTATATCTGGGGCCGACATGGCATAGTGGTAAGCGTGTTCGAATGGGGAGGTCTGGGATTCGAACATAATCCGCGGTACGGCTGGCCGTTCCTGTCTTAGGGAAGTGACAGTCCAAGCCGAGGCCCCGTGGCAAAGTAGGTGTTGGCACGTTAAAGAACCCTAACTGCTCTACGGCCGTAAGAGCCTAGCATAGGCAAAATTTGTCGCCATTCACTGTCACTCGGTGACGTCACATATCAGTGAAAGATTCTTGAGTGGGACGTTGAATAACAATACAATATACCTATATACTTAGATACATTATCTAAATCCAATACCATTCATTTGAAATATCAATGTTTCCACTTACTTTCCGAAATTTATCCCGTCTTCTATCGTTTCCGGCAGATTTTCATTCATAGTTTCCGGAAGAAAGAGGGCTAGAACGCCTGCCACAACAGAGGCTCCACCAAATATTACGAGTGGCACAGCCTGTCCAAAATCTCCGTCAATAACCTTGCTCTGAAATAAAATCTCATTTAAATTATCTTAGGGAAAATTGAGACTTTCATTTCAAATGAATAATATTCATCTCATGATCAGAGGACAAAAGAGGGACTGCCGTGGAGTGGTTAGAGTGTTCGCCTTCAGATCGAGAGATGGGTTTGAATCCAAGTCACCCTGCGGCTGGCTGCCCCCGTCCTTCGGATGCGAAAGTAAAAACCGAGGTCCAGTTTCAAAGTAGGGGTTTGAAAGAGCTCTCTAAACTCTACGGCCGTAGGTGTCGAGCAGGGGCAAAATTGATTGCCCTTCATCGGCACACGGTAAAGTATCCATATAACTGAAAGATTCTTTGGAGGAAAGATTCTTTGTTAAACAACAATGCTACTACCACCAGAGAGCCCAAGAACCCGATTTCGATTAATGCGCCCCGGCCCAACCCCCGGAAAAGACTGATGAAAGCAGGTCAGAGTCGACAAACTGTTAAACAAAGGCCAATATTTGAAGCCCTTTACTGTTATTCGGTGAAGTCAATATAGATTTGAAATATTCGTGACACGTGATAATGCAAAAAAACAAAACAAGTAAGACATACCAAATCCGCGATATAAGGGGATACCATCGCTCCGATACGGGCGCAGGATGAGCTGGCACCCATACCAGCATTCCTTACTATAGTTGGGTAGAGTTCCGCAGACCACAGGTATATCAATGCAAATCCTGCAGATATCCCGATTTTCCCCAACATTGCCAAGGTCACAGTAATTGGTTGCAAACCTGAAAGAGGCATTAATATTAAGTTGATGAAGTCTTACACATGTTGATTATAAAATGCATCTAATCTTAAATCTGTGAGCACCAAGTATTTAAGCAATATAACTTAATTGAGCAAAATGACAAATACCGAAGGTTAGACTATTAAACAAATACAAATGTCATGTGTTAAAAGGTTCTCTGGATATACAAAGGAGAAATGAGGTGCCCTAAGAAGCAAATATTCCCTATTGACCGGTCGTCCTGCCTGGAATCCTGAGTTAGCATCAAATAAATTATTAGAAGAATGAATCCTCTGCCCATTCGGTAAAAGCGTAGGACCAGAACTTGTGTTATTATTTAACATAAAACTCGGCCATTAGTGTTGTCTTCAAAAAACTAAAAATACTGCTCATATTTCTTGTAGGTTTGTAAACGGTTGCAAAGTTCCTTAGTATGACAAGCCAATCCATGTGCGATTGAAACCTTAATTGTTTACAACAAGGGTTCGCAATTAGCTTTAACTTTGTTTTATTTGAAATTATTTTATTTTCTTGTTCTGACGTACGAGAAAAATGACTTTCTCAATTTCTTTATTTGGCAAAAATAAATGTGAAATAATCGATATGCGATTTACTGTGTCGAAGCCGTTAAAATGAAAGAATGGAAATGTCAGTGGCAAAATGAGACAGTTTAAAACTAGGAAAACTCAAAATTTGATAATGACCTTGATATTTGACCTTGGGTCAAAGTCACTGAGTAACATTTGTATGAATTATGATCCAGGTGTCTACATACTAAGCTGCTACTTACTTTTGTCTAAGTAAGTTATCGTAAAAATGGTACATAGGCATGCCAATCCACCAATCACCATACAGGCGGCGTGAAGCTTCTTTCGTCCAATTCTGTCTACCAAAACGAGACACAGTGCGTATGCTGGAATCTCCACAAGTCCCGAGAGGAAGAAATTAAGGTAGAAGTCTCCTGATAAATTTCCAGAATTGAGGGACAATCCATAGTACCCGAGAGTGATTACCATCCTATTGATTAAGACAAAATCATATTCAGAAAATTAAGAAACTAGATTTCTTAAAAAAAAAAACAATACAATAGATACAGTCAAACCTGTTTTAAGAGACCATCCAAGGGAAGTAGTAAAAAGGGTCACATATGACTGGTGGTCTCTTAATTCAGGTGACTTATATAGTAAAAAACAATATTTGGTACCATACGGTTAGGTCACATAGGACAGGGATTGCTTTAATTCAGTGGGTCACAAAGGCAGGTTAGACTGTAAAACGTTATGCTAAAAGCAATGCTTTGCCGTCATCATATTTTAAACCAAAACGAAATGTTTAGAATAAAGTATAAAAGAAATTACCAGTTCTGATATATTCAGCGATATTCATTTCTAAATATTTCAAATAGATATACATAGGGTCAATATATCGCAGGATTTTCAGCCTTTTTTAAATCTCGGGGTAATATTAAGAAGGTTAATTGTCATAATGAAATTTACAATTTTGTGTTTTGAAACATATCCTAAAAATTGTAGCAATGTACAACATGTTGTCTAAGATCTATTAAATGTTTAATATAATTGCATTGTCTGATAACAGGTAAGATATACTGATTTAAAGTCAATAAATTGAAGACTGGGGTTTGCTTGTTTGCTTGTTACAATAGTTTCAGCACAGATCAAGCTGATCTGTTATACATAACTGACGGGATATTACGGTCAAGAAACAAGTCGTAATTTTACTCAGATCTGGATAATTTTCTCAACTTTAGTAGCGTAGTCGATCATAAACAAATTAGTTGACAAATTATCCCTCAATCTACGCGAATCATAGGCATGGTCCTTAGTAGACTTAATTGATTCTCATCATCAACAGAGAAAATGAGTGTATTCCTGACTTCAAATAAATAACATTTATCTGAGAATTTTTCGTATTTACAGTCTTGGGCCGGGCCCAAAAGTATCAATCTACCTGCGATCATCGCAAGATCATTCCATCTGATGCCTTACATATTAATTATTTTATATTAGATAAAAAGATAAAATCATATGTCATATATGATATCTTCCTATGATCTAAATGTCGAACAACGATGGTACCTATTCAAACGAAAGGTAATTTTGTTAAATCGAGTGAACTTTTGATTACAAATATCTACCAATCGTTGAAATGTACTGTAGATTCCCAAATTAAAGCAAGAGAATAATTTTCGCGTAATTTCGCGAGTGGACGTGCTCGCGGATTTAAAAATCTCACCAATATTTAATCTGGAAGTTTTGCTCTCGATGGAATCATAAAACGCGTCTCTTATTTCTAAAATTACGAATTAATTTGCTAAGTTTATAAAGTTTGACCAGTTTTTGTTTTGACTTTTAATAAACGGGGTTCAGAACGCGAAATTGAGATCTCGCGAATAATAAGGAATCTACAGTAACAAAGATTACCAGTTGAAGAAAATGATCAGAGTCCTGATGAGTAGAACACGTGACATGAACAGGTGATACAGCTTTCCTGTAGAAGAATTCTCATCGCACTCAAGATCGTCCAGGTCTTTCTCGGAAATAGAAACCTTATTTTCCTTCGCCATAGCACGTATGATAACTTTAGCTTCCTCCTTTCTTCCTTGATTCACCAACCAACGAGGCGACTCAGGAACAAACCTGCGATAAAAATCATTACGACATCTTAATATTCCCAGGCGCATGTTTTTACTCGTATATTATCGCTATACATGCAATATTTATAGGTTATTCACTGAGTATGGAGGAATAAGCCCGCCCGAGGTCCACACAGTAAACAGGACCGAGCTTTGGAGTGCGTTTTTACTGTGTAGAGCAAGGGCGGACTTATTCCTGCATATTCAGTCTATAACATTTTTATTACACCTTTTAATGTCTATTATCAGTTTTTTCTTTGCAAAATTAATCAGTTCGCGAACTAATAATGAAATTACTTACCACCAGTAAAGCAAAAACAAGGCTATAGGAGCCGAAAGGGTGATTTCAATGTACTTCCAATGTCGTATAGCATAGGCGACACCAGCTAATATTACCAAGCCCAAAGCAAAAAAGAAATCGATCACGATCCCAGCCCAAAGTCTTTTTGACGGACCAACCATCTCCATACCTAAAATAAAAAAGGTATGCCGCTGTATAGGTTCCAGTCTGAAGAACAACAGAATGATATATGCAAAAACACTGAAACACAAGTACTGTGAGATAGTACGGGCGTGACCGGTCGGCAGGGAGATAGGTTACTCCTCCATGGCACCTGATCCCGCTTCTTGATTGTCAGAGGTCCGTGTTTGCCCAATTTTCAACAAATTTGTATTGCCTTTCGGTTCTTCTGGCGGTCGATATCTTGGTATTTGTGGTTTTCAGGTAGACAGACAGACAGACAGATAGATAAAGTGTTATTTACACTATACTTATCACTGTCGATGGTCTTGATACATCCTAAACATTTCTTTGGTAAATTCATGCAAATTCTAAACATGTTTTTATCGTGTATAATGATGCAAATTAATAGAAAAGAATAAATAATTGTTAACATACTCAAAACAAAGCCTGACATGAACAGGCCGGCACACGCCATTCCAACTATGGCTCGCAGGATGCAGAAGCTGTAGTATTCCGGGGCCCAGGCGACTGCCATAGATGCGACAAACAGAAGAAAGAAGCTTAAACATAGGGTCTTCTTCCTGCCTATCCTGTCAAAAAAATGTACTAATAATGCATTACAAGAATAGAACATCACACATCAAATACTATCATCTCATCATAACTTTTACACTAAAGTATCTAAATATGGAATTTCACCGGTACCAGAAAAAGTAATGAGATACTCACGTGTCTGAAAGCCAGCCAAGGGAGAGTGCTCCGATTAAAAAACCAAAGAAGAAAACCATTGACGCATTAGAGGTCCATAGTGACTTGTCACACACCAAGTTTTTCTGAAATAAAAAATTCAAAATGAAATGCTTTACATAGATTTTACGAATCGGCATATTTTAAGCGATTCATATCTAATTTGTGAAAATGTTTGTCAGTTACCTTGCCGGAAGTCTTTATCCTGGTGTACTTTCAGATACCTCATCCGCTTCTCTGAAAGATGACGTCATGATGACAGAAAGATGATCGAACGTGGTGTGAAACAAATTTCAAAACCTTACTAAATCAGTAAATCGGTACTTATACAGACGGGCTATAAAATTGTCTTATACTCAGCTCTTATGCGTTATGAGTAGGGAGGGTTCTTTATCGTGCCGATCCATTCTGTGACACAAGAACTCTCTTCCGGAGGACAGGGGCAGCAAACCGTAGCACGTCGCGGATTTGAACCTATGACCTCATAATCAGAAGGCGAACACTCTTATCGCCTAGCCACGGCGGCACCGGTTGATCTGCTTACCTCGGCTGCAAATGTAGATTCGTAGATACTTTTGTCATAGACCCAAGAATCACATTTGATCTTCTGATTAGAAATGCGATCGTTGCTGGTGACGTTGATAGCGTAACGTTCACATTGGTCATATTCCACCTCGCCGTCATCGTTGGTCGTAGACGGAATAGACGCATTGATAATTTGTCGATGATTCTCGTCTTGGATGTTGTATGTATCACCCGGATACTCCGGTATACTGCATCTGAGAGCAAAAGAAATTGTTATAATTAAAAATTAATGACTCAAATACGAAATAAAAGTCTGCGGGACAAAAAAGAAATACCAGAGGTTTGCCTTTCGTATTTCAACGGCATCATCGAACAAAGCTAGTCAGATCGTTCATTAGTTCAGAAAACAATATAATTCTTACACATAACACACCCTTATCGAAATAAAATCCCCCCATTTTTTAGAAAAATATTTATGATTTAATAAATAAAGACATCTCACGCCGCTGCGTCTTTGCCTATTAGCAAAGTGTTAAGTAATTTAAAGTTCGACCGTAGAACTTAAATGTAGAATTAACATCTCAGGTATACTAGTGCTTGAATAGCCTTTCATACTGTGTTTTTTCTTGTTCAAACGCACATAATATAAGAATGCATGCTTATCTGTGTGCATAAATGTNNTTTTTTTCACAAGCACATTATATACGCATGCATGCTTTTCTGTGTGCATTTATGTACTCGTACATGTATTTGTGTGGATGTTAATAAAGCTTTTACTTTGAACTACAGATACCCTACTCAGGAGTCCACAAGTTAAAAAGGTAACAGGTACATTCTATCGCATTTCTATGGCATTTATCGGATAACATGTCTTTATTAGTAGGTTAGAGTGTCAACAAACAAGTAGAAAGAAGTTTTTTTTTTCAAAAAAATATGTGACATGTATATTTTATTCATTCAGCTAAGGCCTCCCTTTAAACCTTTTCAATTATTTGCAAAAAAGCATCAGCAAAACTGACCCTCCAGTGGATTATAATAAAGATGCTATGTGGTAAAAAAGGAGTGCGAACTACAATTAAATATTCCCGCACTCAACTTTGTATATTTTAAAAACACATATGAACTTAGCATTTTCTGAATTCCAATTTGAACCTTTTTCCTATCACGCGGTTTTATTACAACTACTCGAATTATGCAGTTTTACTTTTTACTATATAACATGTAAAAAAACATTAAAGCAAAACAAAAACAAAAGCAAACATTAAACGTTAACAAGGAATTTGTTCAAATAAACTTTTTTTTTGTTTTAAACAAATACTTGATATATACTTGTACCAAATTTGGATAATCTAAATCAACAAGTGAAGGTAAGACCGAGCAGTGTATATATAAATTTTTTCACCTATTTTTAAATATTTAAACGTCGTTCAGCAGAAATTTATTTGATTTTTTATCTATATTGCATGCACTTGTTGTTGAGTTAATAACTCTGCATGGGTCCTCCTCATAGTCCCGTCCCACGAGTGCATTTGGCTCCTAAAGTTGAGGTACTATTTAGAATAATAATTATCGTCTTATCAAATTTCATAAACTAAATAAAGAATAGAAAACAATGTTTCATTAACATGTATTTCTAAATGTTTGTGTGTATAAAGAAATTGTTTGTTCATATTTCTGTGTATGCATGATTAGGACAAAAATGAAAGATTTTTTTAATTTTACGTAATTGTCTCCCCAGTTCCAAAGAATGTATCCAGAATTATATCATGCCCAAAATTCAACTAAAATATCAGAAACAAAAACTTACAGCTTTACAATGATATAAAAGAAAGTTCCTGTTTGGCAAAAAAAAACGAAAACTTTATTTAATTATAAGAATTTTGGCATTGTTTTAACTTTGAATTTACTTAATTTATGAATCCTTTTGCATTTGCGAAAGTGTAAATAAAAATATTTACTAAAATATCGGCTTCGGTAAAAAAAAATCCAATGTCAAACGAAAAAAATTATCACGCTTGTGGTCAACTGTCAAAAGTCAAAAAACGTAACTGTACCATGTTGGCATTGAATTAATGAAATAAACTCACACAGTTCCGAATTATACAATGATGAGAAAAAGCCTTACCTGTGAGATCCGGTTCCCAGTAAGAAAACAGATATGACCATATGGAACCCTACAATCACCGACATAAGACACATTAACAAGTAAATTCTCTTCTGATAACGCCCAAATTCGCCGAGTTTCCCCAAAAGATCGTCAAAATGCATGGTGATCGATATAAATCGCAAAACGTTTTAAAACTGTAATTTTCTTGTGATACTTTCTCGTAGCCAAATAAGTTTTAAACACTGTCGTAAGTAATCGTAAGTGTCACTTTCTTTGCTCGTTAACTCTGTGCAGTATGTAGTAAAACGTCATACATACCCCGCCCCTTTGCAGGTGTAATTATCTATACATTTGATGGTGCTTATTTCTAAAGATAAAAAGAACATATACTATTTCATTCATGGTCGCAATCCACTGACATATGTATTTTAATTTAGCTACTATTATCTCTACGAAATGAAATTGTCTCCAGAAGCCGTCCTTCGAGCCAGAGGGATCGCAAAATACATTTAAATATTATGTGGGGCCGCCTTGGCCTCGTGGTTGGCATGTGCGACTTCTGGTCGGGATGTCCAGGGTTCGAGTCGAAGCCACGCAGCAGTTGGCAATCCCCGTCTTTCGGATGAAACAGTAACATCCGAGGTCCCGTGTCACCGTAGGTGTCGGCTTTTGTTATAACCCTTCCCTGCTCTACGGCCATAAGAGCCAAGTATAGGTAAAATTTGTTACGTAACACCGGTACATGGTGACGTCTCAATGTAAGATAAATATTCTTTAGTGGGAAGTTATACTCCAATACAACCATAATATTATGTGAATATACATTATGTAGGTAGTTTGACTGTGTGCTTAGCAAATGATTTGAATGGTCGTATGTGTTTGTGAAGTATAGGTCTGCTAGGTTTGGGGAAAAAAATAAATGAAAATCATAAAATATTATATATTTGTTGTCTGGGCGTGAAGTTAACATATGTTTAAACAGAGGACCAAACTGTTTTCTGGGGCTTTAACACCGAAGGCAATAGTTTGGTTACAGTTTGGTTCGAGGGTTCAA
>JACSZP010019865.1:0-11924 GCA_016161895.1 Pinna nobilis
CTCCTTTGAGTAACTTCTTCTTTAGAATGGCTGCATAGAATGAATAAACTGAATGCATTTGTGACTTTTCAGCTAATGTCTTTAATGTTTATGCTGGTATTACTCAGGTGAGCGTTATAGGCCCATTGGGCCTCTTGTTTAATTGATTGATGAAAGAATTTAGGGAGACCTGGCATAAAATTGAACCATCAGTGCGCATCATTTTGTAGATTTTTTGACTTGTCAGATTTGAAGGAAATCTTGATGATGTGTCATATTCAAATTCTTTTTCATTTAATTCGCAAATTATACATTGTAGATTGTTATGATCTGTGTTCCAACTGTTAATTTATTAATTCATTATTATGGACATTCATATGTATCTATTATTTCTTTTGCTTTATTTATGGTTTTGTCAGTTGTGTATTTTATTTATTTAAGTTTTTAAATATTGAATAGATTTATTTATTCATTCAATTATTTATTAATCAATTTATTTATTTATCTGTTTATTTATTGTTTTATTCATTTATTTATCTATTGTTTTATTAATTTATTTTTTGGGGATTACTTGAAATACTAATAAAAGACTTAATGTCTATTGTATTTAATGACTGTTAGACACCCCAGACAAACAGTAATACCGGTAGTAAAAAAAAAAAAGAGAGAGAGAGAGAAACCCCCAGTGCTGCAAAGGTAAGCTGTATCCATACTTGTAAACATTTTTGAGAACTTGCACTTTCGCCAAAAAAGAAAGCTAAACAGACAAGGGATGTGAAACACACTTCACCAGGTAAATCGTAAGCGCTGGTCCACTTATGTTGAGCAGCTGACAACCCCCGAACAGGAAGTGGGGAGAGAATAATTGTTTCTCTGTTAGGAGATTACATGTAAAGGACAGGAAGTGTCAAAAAAGGTCAGATCCAATTTACACCTAACCCCATTACTGATCGTGATCTCTGCCATAACTGCTGTTAACAAGGGCTCGCTTTAAATAGCAGTAGAAAAGGATATTGCAGAGGTTAACTGAAGTCCATTAAAATGTATAATGGAATCAGCTGATTGTGCAGGAAACACTCTATAGCTGATCTGGTACATTAGAAAATGTTTCTCCCAGCTATAAAGTTATGTCACAAACTCAAACAACAGGCCAGATAGCATCATAAAAACACATCGGGGAGCATTAGTTGAGTAGTTCAGCTGTCACATTTCTTGACCCAGCAGTGTCAAAATACATGTACACTTTTACGCATGGAATTTGATCCAATGGGATACTGCTTACTTGTGGACCAGATATGAAATGAACATCTCCTGTATGATGAATAGTGGTGATTTTGGATAATTTTTGATATTTTTTGTCAATGCGTGTGAAGAAGTGTTTGTAACTCACCTAAAGATGGTACATGTAGGTAGGTTATAAATAAATTTGTTTGGATTTTAATTTAAGATGTACCCTCCTCCCCTTCCCATGCTGGTGAGATAATTATGGAAGTTTGGGGTGCAAGTAAGGCTGTGGATATTACACTTGTTCTTTTTTCCATTTTTTTCTGGGTCTTTACACACCTGTTTGCTCCTCATAAAGTCATAAGCTTGTGATTTTCTTTCATGTTCTGGATGAAAATTATAAAAACGTAGCTCTCTGATTCTTTTCAAGATAATCAGGTCTATGTGAATGTATTCTATTCTATTTGAATTTCCTTGAATTGATCTCTCTCTCCCTCTGTCCCTCGTTCTTTAGTTACTGACAGTTTTTAAGAATTTTGTAATTAATTCACAGTGCTCTATCAAATACATTTGTTCACATATTGTTGTACCGGAAATTTGGTTCCAATTTCTACTCTTACAGTTTCCAAGGGGAAGAAAGTGAATCGCACAACAAAATCAATTGTTTTTGCAATTAATAGTGTCTGTAGTGCATGCTGGAAGTCATGTAACGGATAGCGGGTAAAGGAAGCCAGGCAATTATAGCTGACATGTTTGATAAGTGAAATGGAATCGGAATTGACAAAATTACACTGCCGTAATTGAGTAACAAGCGAAATTGAATCACAATTGCGGGAGCACCATTTATGTGGAATCCAAACTGTAATTTGATTGACTTGCCCAAACATAATTCATTTCAATGACAATGAGTGTGTGTTATGTGATATTTGGGGGCACTTGTGGTGATGTGGAAAATGAGAATACATCATCATCCATCGTAAAAGCAAATGAAAGGCGATCTGAACAGATGCCTCTCCTTTGACCAGTGGAGAGGGGGGGGGATGAGGAGTTAGATGTTGTATTACTTCAGACTCAGTGAGCCATTTGTGGGAAATGTCTACCAGGAGAGGTTGCCATAACCCAGTGATTAGCTTATTGGCCTTCTCATAGTGCAGTTGTGGGTTTGAATCCATACCATGCACACTGGCTTTCCTTGTCCTTCCCTGAGGTCCTGTGTGAGGGTCACAGTACCTGTGTAGGTATTGGGCTATTCAGGCACATTAAAAAGCCCCCAAGCCCACTACTCAGTGACCACAAGTGCCAAGTATAGGCCAAAGTTGCACTTAACTAGCATCGGTGACATTTTCATATGAATGAATGATTCTTTAGTGGGACGTTATTTAAACAACAATGCAAGCAACTAAACAGATTACCATCCCTCCCTCTTGTTATACATGTATATACAACTACAATTAAATCTATTAATTGTACAAGAAGGATGAGAAAAAATACTGTATCCTTATTCATATGTATTGCTGTGTCAATCTTTCAAATCAGGAGGTAATGAAAAGAAGGATACAGTTGAGTTGGTCTATAACGGAGTTGAAGGGAATTGACTTCGTCTTTTGACTTCGTTATAGAAATCCTTCATTTAAAGCATCAGAATTTACTAAATAAATAGATGAATGGTAATTCTTTTCGTGGATTTTATTACTCTTCGTTATAGCACTGAATTTGTTTAGAGCCGATTCGTTACATATCGACTCTACTGTACTTGTATATCCTAGGAAGAATGGGGTGTGTATTTCTAATGTGAGAGTATATGTATACGGGTGTGTACATGTACATGTAGCAATGTGCATTCATGTTTTGATGATTTGGACAAAGAATGAATAACTACATTGTAAATGCGGAGTTTCCTCCTCGAAACTTCAAGTGTCCAGGAAAACGTCCATCCAATATGAATAGAACAAGGGCTGTTTAATATGTGTGAATCCTTACATTTATGACGATTTCTGTATCGGAAAATCAAGAGCATTTTGAAATGCTATTTCCTATTTGCAGCGTTCATAGAATGCCTCCCTTCCCTTCATTGTGTTTTAGCATCTTGATAACTAGACCTCCAAATGCTAGTGGCACTTTGCAAGAGTACATGTTCCTAGTTGCATTCTAATTTTCCAAAAGAAGGATGAAAGAGCACGTGAACTTTGTTTACTAAGAGTGAGAGGACAATGGAAAATGACAGAGTAGGGATGTACTAATGGTAGTAACAGGGTTGTTAGCAGCCTTTGAAAGTCCACCGACATCGGTTGATGGAGAGTTCCCAAGGTTAGTTATGTATTGTGTGTAAAAGGTCACATGGTGTTAAGCAAGAGAGAGGATCAAGGGGTGTGGAGGATGGTTATGAAATCCTTCATTAATGCAAGGAACATGTATGTTCGCATTGGTTGAAAAAAGAATGTCATCTATTGTTTCTGTAGAGTAATTTTATTTCAGGCTAATACTTGTACTGTAAGTCAAGATTAGTCCCATTTTGTTTGGATAATTTCCTCTAGGCATAGGACTGAATGGTACATGTACACCACTTTCAGTATTTTAGAAATGATTATTGCATATCATATCACATGTGCTCTGTTTCTGCTTCCTGTATCTCTCCGTGATTAACTTTTCCTCATATTTCCCCTGAAACTTCTCAAAGAATAACAATAAAACTTACGAAATGACATGATGATAGATTTTGGTGTGTAGATATGCACAGTGTATGTGAAGCCATGAAAAAATTATGTTTGGCAAACCAAGGCTTCTGATACATGTAATTTGGGTTTTGGCTCAACTGTTTTTGAAATGTAATCCTAGTTTAATGAAGTCTTGACTGCTTTAAGAGACTGTGAAAGGCAAGATGCAGAAATGGTCGCATATGACAGGCAATTACTTAATTCAGGTAATTTGTACAAGAAAAACACTTTGGGAAGCATACACATATGTCGCAGGTCACAAAGGACAAAGAGTTATTTGATTTACCAGGTTATTAAGGCAAGTCATTCTATATATCCTTTTATAGTCCTTGATTATTTTGAGTATTTCACCATTTGTTAATCCGAGTCATTTGTATTTTTCAGAATGGCTAACCATGGCCAGATCGGGTAACCGTGCAAGCTTACGAGAAAAGTTACAGGAGGAATTTCTTTCATGTAAAATCTGCCTGGAACCATTTATCAAGCCCAAAGCGCTACCTTGCCTGCACAGCTTCTGTGAGCATTGTTTGCGGGATTATGTTCGGAGACATCCAGGGGAAAAGCCAGGACATTTCCCATGTCCAATGTGTAGAAAAGACGTGTTGATCCCCCGCGGAGGGATATCTGAATTTCAGGACAATTTTTTGTTGTTGAGTTTGTCAGACACTTTAGACGAGGACGATGATCAGTGGAACATTCAAAATACTAACGGAGGTTTACTTCGTATAAATAATGGCCAGGTGTCCCCGCCAAGGACGCTAGCCCCACCGACACCACAGGAGCAGTATTTAAGAACATTCGAGTAAGTACAATGTAGTACAACAATTTCTTTTCACTTGATGACATCATTGACATGTATTGTTTCTGTTAGATTTTATCATCTTTGCAGATCTTTCTGGTTCATGCTTTCAATACAATTTTCATTAAGAAATTGTGGGTCAAATTTTTCAAGATTGAAACAGCAAATTAAGTGGAACATTATCATGGATTGACCTAATTTCACTGTCAACCCCCAAACCTTGTTTTGCTGTGTTCAAGTAGTTTAATTGATCATGTTGCTGGATTTTAATCTTCAAGACAAGAGATTCAAAGTTTTAAACTTAAAATGCCACATTTACAAGCGATTTAATTGAAATTTAATCAGGAAATGTCAAAATGTGCCATGGGGAATTAGCCACACACGAATTAGGTAGCCATTTTGCTAGTCATTTGTGGGGGAATCAGTCTGCACTCTGCATTTGTAGTGCATGTACTTGCATGCAGATAAATTCTGGCCTGGATTAGCTTGTACTGCAATTACCGTTTTGACCAAATTTGTGCCCAATGCACAAAAGAAAATTACACAGAATAGGAATGGGCGCTTATTGGGGCTAAATAAGAGTGAACTTAAGACATAGGCACTTACAGTCAAACATGTATGGCTATGTTGAAACTAAAGGTGAATAATGACAGTTTCTTTCAAATAAACAGGATTTTTAACTCAATTAGTTGTAAAGTAATTTGACTTGGAAATTTAAGTCATTTCAAATTCAGTAGGATTTCAATATACATGTGTCATGGTTTTATCTGTATACATTTAAGTAGGGTATCACATAAAATTTCTTCATGAGACAGAAAAGGATCCATTATTAAGTCCAAGTTACTTAACCCCGCTCCTGGAAGTTAGAGCTTTAGTATGATATGTTCACTTGCATTGTATCTCACAACACAAGTCTAGTAGTTTACATGCACATGTTGTTATCAGAGAAATCGCTTGACGATAAAGCCTTTTTCTCGACATAATCCCTTAGAAATGACTTTTTGACAGAGGGAAAAATGTCCATTTAAAGCGTGCCAACAAAAACTTCTTTCTTTTTCAATCGTTGTTGGCAAATCCAGGTGTTTAGATGGACATCAAATGGCGATAGACACGCTATGGTAAAGAAATAAACCCTGTTTTTGTGAGTAGATGAATGAAGTTTGTGAATTAGTGACGAATGACATGGGTACAAGAGTACTTGTTCTTTGATCTGTGTTGTTGTTTGTCTGCGCCCACTCACTGGAACAAAGACAAATGAATGGACGACTAACTACATGTAGATAAATAAAAAAGAAAATCACTCTGTGAATGAGGAGAGAAGTGAATCCAGTACAATGACGGTTCTTACCTGTAATTAGAGTGTTCAGTACACCACACTTTTACGATCTACTAATGGGGCTGTGTTAAGACTGTGTCTTCATTGAGAGACATATGATATATACGATATACCTGTAATGGCCGCTCAAAGGATCAGACAAAAGTGAGCTTTATGCACAGTTGTCCTTAATATCTAGGGGTTCACGTAGTAAGATTTCTTAACCAAGGCCACTTTATTAGGTAACCGTGAAAGACAGGTGCCCTTTATACAGAGGTGGTCTTCAAGACTGAAGCAGTTAGTCACACCACCCCCAGCCCCCTGTAGATAAAGATTTACTTTGGCTTATAACATATCCTATAACTTTGATGATAAATTCTTACATTTTCCTACTTGTCAGTGGGATATACTGGTCTGATCATTATACTTATTTGACATAATATCCCGAAATGATTTTGTATGTACAGTACCCAAGTTTTCCTCTGACATCTTGCCCAGTTCTTAGAACATGTAAATGGATGAGAATAATGGAATTGGCTTTTTTTTCCTCCCACAAATGTAATCATGGTGCAACAAGTGCTTGAACCCTAGCATAAAAAGGCTGAAGGTCAACTCTAGTGGCAGCCGTAATCAGTCTTCACATGTGCAGGCGCTTAGTGATTCAATTACGCCAATAGAGTGATTATCCTGTAATTGATAAAAAAAGGAATCATCATTCATGGGAAAGTACCACTAAATCATGTCCATGGCATTCTCTGTGCAAGTCAGAAAATTCTTCTCTCAGTCATTTTTCAGGTGGTTGTGTTTTTGGATAGCCGACTGCCTTTTTTCGTACGTTGGGAGTATTTTAGCAAGTTATTTCAAAAACAGAATTTACAACAGAAGGAGACCAATCTCCTACCTTTTTTCTTTCTATATACATGTGTATCTAAAAAGAGAAACCAACCACAAAACCCATGCAATTTGACTCCATTAATCTGCTTAGTCTTCAACCCTTTTTTGCACGTGCAAAAGAAAGAAAAAAAGAAACCTAGAAGGATAAATCTAATGATATCTTGATGCATTTTTTCTGATATATTTTGGTAAATACATGATATATATTATTACATTGTTCATAAGTAAAAAGATAGATTTGTAGTTATAGATTGGAATTCATCATAAGGGTAACTTTGAATGTTCAACCACCAGCATGCTAAGTGTCATTTGTTTGGTTGTTTTATTGTTGTTTAACGTCCCTCTTAAAAATCTTTCACTTATTTGGGGATCTCACCAATGCCGATGAAGTGCAAGAAATTTGGCCCGTGTGTAGTATTCATGGCTACTGAGCAGTGAAGGTTCTCTGACATGCCGACACCTATAGTGACATGGGACCCCAGATTGTACTGTCTCATCTGAAGGGCAGGGAAAATTAATTGCAGTGATTCGAACCCATGTCCTCAAGATCAAAAGGTGAACTTGCAAACCATTGAGCCACAGCGACCCCTAGATTTGTAGTTGTAGATACAGAGTTGAATTCATCTTAAGAGAAAATTAGACTACCAGCATGCTAACTATACCAGTAATTTAATTAGATAGTGTACGTAATAAAGTAAAGAGTTGGAGATAAGCATGCTCTTGCTACATTGTAGGTACAGAATCCAGTAATTGGAATTTTTAATCAATAAAATGTCCATATCTAATTTGTGTACCAATTATTTCACTATGGCTTTATGTTCGGTTATTAGAATCTTGTTTATTTTTTTACATTAAGCCTCACTATGTTTCATTGTAGCTAAAAGTTTTAAATAAATAATTTAGGTTTGATTGCACAGAAAATACAATAACAATTTTATGCTTGCATAATTTCTGAATATTATTTTTCTGGTTTAAGATGAATTTGCATTTGAGGTAATCATCAGAGAGAGAGAGAGAGAGAGAGAGAGAGAGAGAGAGAGAGAGATCGAGATCTCTACTCTTGTATAAGTAAAACTTGACCTTAGCCTTGAACTTTTCCTGTAATGTCATGGTGACATATATTTGTATCTACATGACTACATACCTTTCATATTCTGTGCTATGTTTTATCACTAAAGGTCCCAGTTTCTTGATAAGAATGACAAGTAAGGTGGAATACCTGCTAAGCAAGCAGCTTTTTTAGACTGCGTTTCCTTGTTTTGATGTCAAGGGGCCTCTGTACACCACTGCACATTTGATCAGAATAACACTGGTCTCTGCTTCAGTTTCATCTTGAGTTGATTTTAATTATGAGGAAAATTAATAATTTTGCAATGTTTTATACATTATTTCAATTTAAGAATACCTGGTATGAAGATCTCTTATATTGTAAATGCATACATAGCAGAAGTACATTGTACCACATATCTGTTTAATGACTCCCCCTCCCCACATAACATTTCAGGCAAACAGGAAATTTTTTTTTTTTGTGAACGTAGATAAGTCGAAATGTCATATAGGTCAGCCCCACCCCTTTTAGGAAAAAAGCATTGACATATAGGCCATAAAATATGGTAGGTAAGGCCAAAACTTGAAGCCCTTCACTGGCGTTTGGTGAGGTCCCCTGAGACTCCATATATGTGAAAGATTTCCCCAAGAGCAATATAAAGCAATTAGACTAAAACAATCATCTTGGATTAGTTTTTGGTCTGTTAATCTTCACATTTTATTTTATCAAATAAAACTTCAAGTTACCGGTAAACCTCTTATCTTAATTAAGTTTGATGATCTTATCTAGGACATGCAAGTGATCTTGTTGACTTTATTTTCTTTTCATGCTTGGCCTGCAAGTTCAAAACCACAAAACGTATATAAAGGTAGATAATTTTTTATAAGAAAAAATGAAGAAGTTTAGTTTTCTTTTTCACTTTAATGATTCAGTAAACTAGGAATAAACAGATAACGTTATCTCTGGCTTGAAGATCAGCATGCTGGTAGATAAGGTTATCTTTGAATGGTAAACCCCTAAAAAGTCATCTTTTAGACTAAGCGCTCATGAAAATTTAAAAGATTGAAAATTTTTGAATGCTTACTATGACTCCTTCCTGTGATGTTCTCTGTCGTTTATTGCAAAAATGATTGACATGCAAAATCATTTGATCATCTGCAGGTTTTGGTTCAATTTTGACATGTTTGAAAAAAAACCAATAACCAAAAACATAAAACTTGTAATGTTATGAGTTTTCTCTCAGAATGTTGCAACTTCATGTGCGGATCTAGAGGGGTGGGGGTCGAGGTGGTCCGGACCCACCCCCTCCCTGGAATCGGTAAAGTATATACCATCATTGGTCAATTATGCTTAGATGCTTATTTAAACAGGGTAATTTTTTTTTCTTGACAAAAGTTTTACTACCCCACCCCCCTGGAAAAAATCCTGGATCTGGGCATGAACTTTTTTTTACATGAAATCATGAGGTCATGGGTTTGGGCTTACTTGGTAGAAGGGATTGGCTTTACAATCCTTTAGATGAAACAGTAAACACTGAGTTCCCATGTCATGTTCAGTAGATGTCGGCCATTTTTGAGGACTTACAATGCTCGATCATTGATGGCCTTAAATGCTGAGATATACAAAATATGCCAAATTTTGAAACCCTTTATTGTGGCATTCTGTGACATCTCCAAATAAGGTAAAGATTCTTGATTGGGACACACACATACAAAAAAATAACTGGTACGGTTTATCTGTATGGAATCTATTGGTAGGCTTAAAAACTACAGTAGAGTTGGTCTATAACGAATCGGCTTTAAGTGAATTCAGTGCTATAACGAAGAGGAATAAAATCCCCGAAAAGAACGACTATTTATCTATTTATGTAGTAAAGTCTGATGCTTAAAATAAATGTAGGATGTCTATCACAAAGTCAAAAGTCAATCCCTTTTGACTTCGTTATAGACCAACTCCATTGTATTTATCTAGGGCACTTCGAGATGTTGAAAAATGTATGTTCATAAGAATTCAAACTTATTCTATGCCATATGAAACATTTTCACAAAAAGGAATTTAACCCTATTGTTTATATATCCTTAGGCGAGATACGTTGTCTTCTGAAAACTCATGTCATTTAATAGCTCTTCAAAAGAATTGTGCAAATACAGGCAAATTTAGTTGACACATTTTAAGATTAAGAAATTAAGCCAGTTTTGACAGCCGACTTTAAGTGAGAAAAATCGGAAGGCAGAACCCAAACTCATTAGAAACATGAGTCGATTTTTGAGGTTTTCAATATTTTTTCAATAATCTTGCACTTAAGCTGTCAATTATTTTTATGCATACCAATTAAAGCCGCTAATGTAACGGCAAAAAACTAAATGGGAAAGTGCGGCGATGTCTGGTGCTAGCTTAGTGCATTAGAAAATGATTGGGAATAAAAAGAAGAAAACTAAAGTAGGCGAGCAGTCTACCTTGACTTTATCTAGTCTAATCATACACCTTATTAGGAAAGCTGATAAAAAAAACTGAGATTTACGAATTAAAAAGCCATTCTGTAGTCATGCCGGTAGTACACATAGGTGCCCTTCAGATACACAGCTATCTTGTCATACTCCAAAGTAATTACTCCCAAAGATAAGGATGGGTAATTATTTCAAAATTGAGATGTTTCGGATTCCTCTCTTGGTTATCACCGCAAGGTACTTGTGCGATTACGCCAAGCAGAAACCACAGATTGTTATGTGCACTTTCTGTGCCATTTCTGTTCTGCCCCCCCTTTTGTATCCCTGTTGTGTTTAGAGTTTTTCTGATGTATTTTACAAATTAACAATAAAATTAGTAACGAAATATTGTCCAGTTAGTCAAACTTCATGTACTGGGAAATACCACGATTGTATTTTTAGTAATGCTAAATGGGGGAACACAACGCAAAAGACTTCTGTCTTGTGACCAGTAATGGCCGTCTTCATTTGTGTGTTTTGTCATGTGATCAAGATGGCCTCCCCTGAGGTTTGGATCTGGCAGACGTGATGATTTAGTATTTTGTTAGATTGTTTGTGCTGGTAATACATGTTTGATTATTAATGAAGTAAGAGGTAGTTAGTGTCTGGTTATTCCATTAATGATGATTTAGTGTTGACATGGTACAGTATTGATGGTTACTGCCTCTGAGAGGTCCAGAACAGGAACCATATGTCTTATTAACACTTGTTTGGTTGTATTGTTGTTTAACGTCCCTCTCAAGAATCTTTAACTTACATGTTTATGGAGATGACACTCTGTGCTAGTGAAGGTTGACAAATTTTGGCCTATTCTCGGCACTTTGGGCAATTTAATAGTGAGTTCTCAAATGTGTCAAATATTATGACATTGGATCTAGATTTTTTACTGTCTTATCTGAAGGACAGGGACAGCCAATCACAGTTTGGCACTCATATTGAACTCATGACCTCATGATTGGAAGGCGTACACACTAACGACTGAGCCACAGTGGCCCTTTTACTTGTTGTAGTACCACTGTTTATAATCTTGACAGGCCTGATATTTTGAAAGAAAACCAGTTAACTCTGTCAATGTTGGCCAGTACTTGGCACATTGGGCTATTAAACAGTGAGGGTTCTGTGCTGGCACCTACTGTGACATGGGACCTGGGTTTTTACTGTCTTATTCAAAGGACAGGAAGCCAGCTAGCTGCCTTTGTTGAGCAGGCTAGAATCCACAATCTCATAATCCAAAGACAAACTCACTACCACAGAGTTATAGTGATATCCTCAAGTTCTAAATATCATACAAATACAATATAACCTGCTCTAGCTACCACCTGTATATAAAGACCACCTGGGTCACAAAGACCATTTTTAGGTCACCTGATCTTGGCTCATGGTGACCTATTGCGATTGCTTTTCGTCCGTCGTCGAACGTCGTGCGTCGTCCGTTAACTTTTCACATTTTGAACTTCTTCTCAAG
>JACSZP010019869.1:0-18934 GCA_016161895.1 Pinna nobilis
CATGTTTAATTTACAAGCAAATTATTAAACTCTACAAAATGTTGACTAAGAGAAAATTATTTTCATTTCAGTATTTCTGAATGACGTGTGAATCACTTTATTACTTCACTTTGTACCATTCAAACTTATTCAAAACATTGTTGTTTCATAATCTTGAAATGATTTGAAATTGTGATTTATATCTGGATGTTTTGAGGAGGTATTTGCCTATTTCAAATCTATTATTATATAGCAGAGAAAACCAATTAAATTGCATGTTTAATGCCTGAAACAATATGCGTTTTCTGTAAAATGGTTGAAAAATTATGAATCAATGATTGGGTCTTTTTTTGGAGGGGGGGGTCTAAGCACAGGTTTAAACTCTTGAAGGTGGCGAACTGGTATCACTGAAAATGTTACAATTGTGCTATGAATACAAGTGTGTGCTTTGGTATCCCTTCTTTAATAATCCATCTGTTTGGTAACAAATTATGTCATCATCGAAAAGGGGGTCACATGGAACGACAACAGGGCATACACCGTCAATGTTTTTTTCCAGAAATGTCTATACAAATGCAACTTTGGATCTGATTAACTGAATACTCTCACATTTTTCATGAATCAACCACTATTCCTGAAGGTTCAACATCTAGATCTCTTGTTAAAAATCAATAAAAAAAATTAAAAAAACAAAGGATGCCATTGAACTTTTTGCAATACATAACACCTGCTACCTCAGGTCTGTCCTTGCAAGTCAATTATATCTGAACAACTTGTTCGAATATAATCTTAATATCACTGATAATTCACATTTTAAATTTGATTTTCTTTTCTTTTTAATCAAGTCGCGCGACACTCTTTCTTCTATTCACAACCTTGGGTTTCAAAATCAGTTTGTATGGTTTTGTTTTTCTTCTTTCTTTCTTTTCTTTCTTTCTTTCTTTTTTTCTTTCTTTCTTTCTTTTTCTTTTTGTTTTCTTTTTCTTTTCTTTTTTTCTTGTTTATTAAATGTCGATATAATGGAATTGTCTTTTTTATATAAATGTATGTACATGTATGTATGTGCGTGCATGCGTGCGTATGTACATACATACGTATGTATTCATGTATGTAAGGGTATGTGTGTTTGTTCTATATGTATGTTGTCTGCAATTGAACTTTGCATTTAATCAAATTTTCAGCACATGGACCGATAAGCATGTATAAATTTTTATGTTGATATTTGTTTATATGATAGCCCGGTTATTTTATCAGGACTTCTCTGGGGGTAAGTAGAGTATGATAAATAAGATTTTTAACAGTGTTTAAATTAAGTTCTTTCGGGTGCATGTTTTGATGACGGATATTTATAGATGCTTTTTCGTTGTTTTTTATCGTAGTAAGACAGAGCTGGTATCAACACCCGTACCTTTCATACATTAGATTGACACTTGTAGGTCACTGTTATTGCTGATTTTTACTTATCTATGAACTGACTTATTCAATTTTGGAATCGCCATCCGGAACTTTGTACTTTTGACGTTTTCTAGTAGATTTGGAGCAAGCACATCGAATACTATATCTAACTTTAACATTTTAATGCACACTATACCGAAAGCAGAAATGGATTATTCGTGTATTTCTGTATATATACTTTTTGCGTTTTTACTTTGGAACGCGTGTGCGGTATCCAAGGGTCAAATTATTGTTAACACAACTGACGGCAAAATCCGAGGAATACGGGTAAATGAAACAGGACACGACGTCATTCAGTTTAGAAAGGTTCCATACGCAAAGGCTCCTATTGGTGCTCTTAGATTTCAAAAACCACAACCACCCGAGTCTCGGGCACAAATTCTCGATGCTACGGAATATGGACCGGCCTGTATACAACCCAGTATGAAGAAGTACATGAATATACTGCCGAACTTGGATACTTCGGAAGATTGTCTATACATGAACATTTACGTGCCGTATCTCATAAACCGGACCGACTTGAAGACAGTCATGGTCTACATTCATGGCGGTGGATACTATTCGAAGACGGCAAATTTGTACGATGGTTCGAAGTTAGCTATCTTCGGGGATGTTGTAGTGGTTTTGATCAATTACCGTCTGGGAATGTTTGGCTTTCTTAGCACAGAAGACGATAACGCCCAGGGAAACTATGGCTTATGGGACCAAATACAAGCCCTTCGTTGGATAAAGAACAACATTGAAAATTTTGGTGGAGATCCTAATCGTGTAACAATTTTCGGTCACTCTGCAGGGGGGTATAGTATAGGACTACTACTGTTATCAGCCCACGCTAAAGGACTCTTTCAACGGGCTATTTTAATGAGTGGATTTGGGATTAGTAGCCGGGCTATTACCCACGAGGCACTAAATACGACAGTAAGAATCGGAAAGTACTTGGGTTGTGGACTGAGCACGACCTCCGCGAAGACACCAAACACAACACTTTTGATTGAGTGCTTCAAAAACAAAACAGCAAGAGAGATACGGGTGGCGACATCTAGAATGAGGTCAGTGGATGCCAAGCACCCGCAGTTTATCATGCGACCGGGACCTGTCATAGACGGAGAGTTTTTGACCGACCATCCTGTCAAGCTTATAAAATACCCAGATTCGGTCTTTTATTCTGTGGACGTAATGGCGGGCACGTCTTACTCTGATGGTTGGCTTTTGCGATCTACCTTCGGCCGACTAGAAACAAAATTGAATTTTTCGCTGAATCATGGTGTACCAACAAGGGCCATGTGTGGGGAGATCCTTCCTGTCCTTAGTAGTGATTATTATCACTCGAACAAAGACTTTGTTGACAGTGTTTGTAAATTCTATTCTGCGGTGTCGTCCGACATTGAACAAGGACAAAATATAGTAAATATGTACGGAGATATGATGTACGCTAGCCCTGCCGTAAAAACCCTGCGCATGCACAAAAAGCTCGGAAACAGTCATACGTCATACCACTTCCTGTTCTCACACAAGCCTTCATTTCCGGTTTACACCCCACGAGTAACTTGGCTCAAAGGAGCCCAACATGGCGACGAGTGCTGGTTTATTTTCCGAAACAGCCAATTCAATTACACTGACGAAGAATTGAACCTCAACGTTGATTTCATCGAATACTTAACAAACTTTGCAAAACAAGGGTAAGTTATCTACGTGATTTTAATTCTATTGCATAGTTTCTAGAGACAAACTTTTAAGCATATAGTGGCATTAGTTTTGGAGGGATCCGCGAGAAAAGATTAACAATATTCTCCAAGTTAACCTGCAAATCTTCTTACTAATTAGGAATCGATCGATATGAACATGAGGTAAATTACCTTTTAAAATGACGCGCAACGGTTCTGATAACCGAGCTACGGTTATCATCCCCTTTTGTTAACTGTTCAATAGATAAACATAAGCTCATATCAACGATAATGTTCATAACAAAGTCGAAGTTTTCTGAAAGAAGTCAAAACCCTTTTCATTATAATGAGGTAAAAAATTAACTTGTACTCTTAAATGTATCTTTCGGTTTTGAAAATCAAAGAAGAGATTCGCGATACGATGCTGGCCAGTGAATGGTTCCCCCTGTCTTTTGAATGACAAAGCAAAATACCGATATCCCGTTTTACAGTAAGAATCAGCACGTGAACGAGGCGTCTAGATACACACATATAGGAAGTCATACCATGAAACAAGGTCATATTTTGAGCTCACCCTGGACTTGGAAAATCATGAGCCAAATATTAGCCAGCAAGAATTTTCAGCCAATCGATGTTTTGATTAGCCGGACAAAAACCGAATTTTTAATTTGTAAAATATGTTTGATAGTTATACGTAAAATCTGCCAGCCATGATAACCATATCTGATATTATATACGATGCATTTTGAATGATCCACAATTATTTACTGATGGTAATTGTTTTATTGCATAACTTTAGATATTTTGTTTGATCACCTAAGAACATATAGTAGAAAATTTGATATGTTCTGACCTAATAAAAATCTT
Source organism: Pinna nobilis (assembly GCA_016161895.1). NCBI lineage: Eukaryota > Metazoa > Mollusca > Bivalvia > Pterioida > Pinnidae > Pinna > Pinna nobilis. The sequence continues at coordinate 3,966 of JACSZP010019869.1, forward strand.
ATAACCAGAAAATTAGTCAATAATTCAAATTTTTGCCTTTTTGGAAATAAAAACAAATCAATGGCTTCATTACTGTCAATTCAGTAATATTCGCGAGAATTTTATTTTCGCGTAATTACGCCAGAACACTCACTCGCGAAAATAAAGTCTTCGCTAAATATATTAACCTGATATTAAAATGCATCAAACAACACATTTTATTAACATAAATTCACAAGCGCGAAAATAAAGTGTCGCGAATAATCAAATGAACATTGATTCGCTAAAATAAAGTTCCATGAAAATTTCTGGATTTACAGTAGACAGGTTGGGCTATGTATCTTTACTAATTTTAGATACATTCACCTATGGTAGTTTTTTTACAGGAATCCAAATGGAAATTCAACGATACAGACGTGGCCAGAGTATAACGCTGAAACAGAATTTTACATGGACCTGAACATGACACCTATAGTTCGACAGCATCTTTTCCAAGACAGGGTGACCTTTTGGTTAAATGAGATACCAAGCGTCGTGGAGACGAAAAACCACGTGAACACGTCTCCTTCTATTCATATTGATGGCGCAACGAGCAGATATACATGTATTTGCCTTATCGTTGCGACTATATCTATCCTTTATCTCCTTGTGTAATCTGATCACACAAAATGAATTGTTACGAAAGTGAAAATGATTTTGTCGTAGTCACATGACAAACATATTTCTTACTTTAAAGAATACTGTATACATGCATAATTATTTTTGCGCTGATGTACTGGCAAACAGATCTGCCCCGTTTTAGATTCACCCATTCTCATCATAATTCTATTCAATGAATTAACCGTTTTGAATTCGCCTAGTGTTGTATTCTTCCACTGACGATGAGAGCGAAAGGAACGAAAATAAAAAGAGTCGAAAATTTGTTTTATATGGAGTATTACTACACACGAGAAAGTGACGTGGTCTTGTGGTAGCGTGTGCTACCCTGTGGAGTGAGAGGTCCAGGGATTGAGGCTCAGAAGGACACTGCTAGTTTTTTTCCTTCCTTCCTTTCTTTTCTTTTTCCTTCTTTTTTTCGTTTTATTTTCTGTCTTTATTTTTTTTTAGCCCGAGTATCAAATATAGGCCAAAATTTAAAGCCCTTCATGAGTATTCGGTGATAATTTCTCCTAAAAAAATATGTTGTATTTTCGTCCCACTCAAGAATATTTCACTCATATGGAGACATCAACGCGTGGCGGTGAAGGGCGACAAATTTTGCCTATGCTCGGCACTTATGACCGTAGAGCGTGCCAACCCCTACTGTGACACGGGACGTCGGTTTTTACTTTCTGGTCCGAATGACAGGGACGTCAAACCGTAGCGTGGTGTTGTGCGGATTCGAAACCGAACCCTTCGATTCGGACGCGAACGCGCAAACCGTTCGGCCACGGAGGCCCCTGTAACTTCGTGGTTCAACACTATTACTTTCTAGTTTTGTAAATTAAGAGTTAACCAATAAAATTTTCATTTTCGAGTTACTACAACCCTACATTTAACCAAGAGTTAGTTTTTTTTCCTTATATTTAACAACGAGTGAACTATTATGCAACCGGTTGACCCCTTGTGTTGTGGGTTGCTTGATAAAGATTCCATAATTGTCAATATTAATGAGTAACTCTATTAGCAAAATATTTTTGAATCGGAGGTTGAATAACATAATTGAAAATAATACATTAGAAAGTAAACAGTAGACAAAATTAGACAACTTCAGACAAATAGAATCTGTCCTGCCTTTGTGGCCACTGAATTAAAAGGGCTACATGTCTAATGTGGCCTAAATATATTGTTTTCAAAATGGATTTCCACCAATAAATCACCCAAACTAAGAAACCGTCTTTCATATGTGACCCTCTCTGACCCTTGGCGGCTTGGATAGTCTCTTAGCCCTTTCAACACTATAGACCGAAATGGACTGGTCTGAGACAAAAGAAAAGAATATGCCATTCTGATACTTGGGGTTGAAAGGGTTAAAAGAGTTTGTATTGTAGACATTATCTTGTAGATTAGATGAATGCTACGGTTCTGAAATTGCCCTACTTTTTACTCTTGTGTCGTTCCTAGTTTACATAAAACAGCGCTTGCTCATTTTATTGATAGTAAAGATTTGTCTTCCTGTAACTGGACTCCATCATCAACAAAAATCTCGAACAGAACTAGATCTGTGACCAATATTTGTCTTCTAATATAGTCTTCGCTTAAGTGTGTTTTTCTTTTTTCAAAATCACGAAATTGTCCTCAATTTTACAACCCGACCATCTGCCATAAAAGAAATTTGCATATTTTCGATACTTGAGAAACTTATTAAAATGCGTGCTATGTCGCATCGCTTATTGTAGAGGCGTTTTCTGCCATGCTTACTAAACGAATTTTCTCCTTAGAGAATGTAATAAGATAACATCGTACTATTCACATTGAAGAATACAAAAAAGGCAACAACAAAAATAAAATAAAAAATAGAAAAACAAAAACAAACAAAACAAAAAGACAGACAAAAATTTAAGAAAATTTTGACAAACACTGTAGGTGCATCTTTCATCGTTTTTAACGGGTTTTTTCCATAAGCCGTTGTAGTAATTTTTTAAAGGGGGAAAATATATTGAGAAATAACAATACTATTGAAATAAGATTGTAAAATCAATCTAACTAAGCTAGGCTAATTATAATGTAAGTTAAGTGTATAATACGATTCCCTTTTTGGCATAAATGGAAGAGCGAATGACATAAATTCTAAGTAATTGATATACAGTGAAACTCATTTATAACGACCTCCTTAAGGACAAAATATAAACCGGTCTTAATATGGAGGTGGACTTTATATAAGTGCTATTTGTACCGAAATGCTACTGAAGTAGACAGCATGAAAGGTCTTAACAAAAGGGTGATTGCTATAGCTGGGCTGTATTCCTTTTCGATGGTTCAACCGGTCTAGATCTGCCCCGTAAATGGAACAGTCTTGGTATTTTTTCTAAACCGGAAGACGTCTGCTCATCAAAATTTCAAAAGAAATGTCAAAATTATATTTGATGCAATTTTATGTTCTGTTATTACTGCTGACAGGATATCTACCTTACAAAACTTATCATAAAATAAAATTAATCTTAACTTTTCTCGGCAGATTGCATGCGTAGCGACATTTATATTACAATATGTAAATTTACCATTAAAATAACATTATTCTGAGATGTACCCGTGCTCTTACACCCGGTAGTTATGCTGGATCTAGCAAGTTCAAGCCCTGACGTTGGACCAATTGGACCGGATTGGACCGAGCGTTCCATTCGTGATTCTACTGGTTCAACCGCGTAAATGAAATGACCCCAGGTTTAACTATACATACACTAAAAAACATGGTATAATCTACAATAACAGCAATAATTGAAAATAAAATTGATTTTTCAAAGTCAAAGAGCCATAGCTAAGCATAAATGCTTGATTTACAATCAAAACTAAATTTGATGACTTATGACTTGATATGATATGCAATTGCGTAAACAAAAGAAAAATTTCCTATACCTGCAGGTGCATTTAAATTAAGTTCTGAAACGTATAACGAAATGGTTTTAGTACAATAACCATGGCACTGTTAGGTCCCTCGATCTAGGATCCATAACTTTATTAACTTCTCCCCATTTGTGAAAAATGGAAAAAATGACAAGCTTTTTATATAAAAATAACGCTTAAACAGGGGTTCCAACAGTCAGCATTTCTCCTTTTTTCTTTTTTTTTAATGGGTATAACGGTCTGGTTTGCCTGTACGGCCTATCATTGGGTCGGATGTTATCTGACAAGTCTCATAATTCATACCAGTTGTTAGACCTTTCGTAGCACACTGATTTTGACTAAGGATTACCCCGTTTACCTGATCAAGATATGGAGCTCAAGGCGGATGTGATCGGTTGACAGGTGATGTTTACTCCTCCTAGGCACCTGATCCCACCTCTGGTATATCCAGGGGTCAGTGTTTGCCCAAATCTTTATCTTGTATTTCTTATCGGGATTTTGATCATTGTTCGTTACCTTGACCTTTTAATACATAGGTATTTTCATAAACATATTTAGTAATACTCTATCAATAATCAACACCAAATTGTTATGCCAAATGTTTTACTTCAGTATTAGACATTCTTTTCGTAGAAATGCAAGCCACTTGCAAAATCTCATTAGCTTGTTGATATAAATAGATGACAATCTTTGCCGGGAATGCACTGCTATGAGATAACGAGAATGTGTTTGTTTCCCATGTATATAATACATGTCTATATTTTGAGAGTAACTCTGTACGTACAAAACAAAAACAGAAAACGGTGCCTTCCAGTACAGATGTTTTTTTGTAAATTTGTAATGTAATTCAATGCCCTACCCAAGAATCAATTGGATAAGGTTAGTAATCGGTTGATTGGGGTGTAGCAGAATGTTTGCGGTTCAGGATAAGCGCACGCGTAAAAAGGTATATACATTAAATATCTAAATACATACATCCATACATGTATGTATGTATGTATGTATGTATGTATGTATGTTTGTATGTATGTTTGTATGTATGTATGTTTGTATGTATGTATGTGTGTGTGTGTGTGTGTGTGTGTGTGTGTGTGTGTNNTACGTTGTTATGTCATGTAATGTAAGTAAGATTTTCTGATATTTTTCTCGTGCTTCACAACTCTATAAGATTGTATATTAGGAAGCAGACAGGTTAACGTTAATATATGATGTCAAAATACGTGTCAGGAAATAAAAAAGTCAAGGTCAAAATCTGCAGGTATAGTGAACAGAAATACCAACTAAAGACAGACGCCATAAAACGCTCAAGTTGTCCTCTTTGCATATTGAATAACATTACACATATACAGTTGCCGGCTGTTTGTCAAAATGAGGTTAGCGTGAAAACAAGTGGTGCACCTTGCATCAGTCACAGAAAAGAACATACACAGAGCTATAGGTAAGAAAAATTGTAAATCTTGTCTTGTCTTGTATGTATGTGTGTATGTATGTGTGTATGTATGTGTGTATGTATGTGTGTGTGTATGTATGTGTGTATGTATGTGTGGATGGATGGATGGATGGATGGAGTGATGTGCGGATGGATGGGTGTGCGGATGTATGTACGGATGGATGGGTGTGCGGATGGATGTACGGATGGATTGGTGTGCGGATGGGATGTATGGATGAATGGGTGTGCGGATGGATGTACGGATGGATTGGTGTGTGGATGTATATACGGATGGATGGGTGTGCGGATGGATGTACGGATGGATTGGTGTGCGGATGGATGTACGAATGGATGGGTGTGCGGATGTATGTACGGATGGATGGGTGTTCGGATGGATGGGTGTTCGGATGGGATGTACGGATGAATGGGTGTGCGGATGGATGTATGGATGTACTGATGAATGAATGGACGAATTGACGGATGGTTGGATGAATTAATGTTTCTGTATGAATGGAAGGATGGATGTTTGTGCATGCGCGTGTTCGCGTACATATGTATGGATTGAAAGTTTGATGAGAGCCTTGATAGATGGAAGGATATTTGCACGTGGTTATTTTATACTATAATGGTCTTACTTTCTAAAGTTTTTCTCAAACTTCACCAATCGATGAGATTGTAAATACGCGGTTGCGGACAGAATTCCGTTAACGTTGATATATGATGCCAATATACGTGTCAGGAAATGAAAAATCAAGGTCAAGAACTGCAGGTAATGTAAACATAAATACCAACTAAAGATTGATGCTATAAAGTGATCAAGTTGTTCTCTTTGTATATTGAATTACTTTCCAAATAAAGTCTGAAGTGTTGACTGAAGTCCACCGACGTGAATTTCGTTTGAAAACTAGCGCTACCTTGCATCAGTCACAGAACTAAGAGAACATCCACAGAGAGGTAGGTCAGAAGAATTTCATTCGATGTATGTATGTATGTATGTATGTATGTATTAACGGATGTTTTGATGGATAGGTGAATAGGAAAGCATGTATATATAAATTATGCACTTTATGTATTTACGTATCTACTTTACTTTACGTACATAATGTCTGTCTATTCATTCTTTAAAACTCATTTTATCTGATTTTGCCTTTCTATTCAGATAGCCTTCCCCAATCAATTGGCTCCAGAATGAAGATTTTGTTCATTTTTATGACATTTTCCGTTGCTTTTGGCACATGCGATAATGAAAGTGATCCAAATGTCGTTCAAACAGAAGACGGGAAGTTGAAAGGTCTCAATGAGACAGTAGATGGTGAAACGGTTTTTCAGTTCCGAAAAGTACCGTACGCTAAACCACCGATAGGAGATTTGCGATTTCGAAAACCGGAACCACGTGATTCGTGGAATGGAACCTACGATGCGACACAATACGGACCCGCGTGCTATCAAGCCAAGTTTTCATCCAGTTACCAAAAGTTTGTTCTGAATACAGAGAGATCTGAGGACTGTTTGTACATGAATATCTACGTCCCAAGAACACTTAGTCCAGTCACTCCTAAAGCCGTTATGGTATATATTCATGGCGGGGGATATTACACGAAATCGGCAAATCTATACGACGGATCCAGAGTGGCGCTGTTAGGTGACGTCATCGTTATTCTTATTAATTATCGTATAGGAATGTTTGGTTTTCTCAGCACGGAAGATGGGAATTCAAAGGGAAACTATGGACTGTTTGACCAAATCCAAGCTCTTACCTGGGTACAGAGGAATATCGAACATTTTGGTGGTGATCCATCTAAGGTGACAGTGATTGGACATTCTGCTGGAGGATACAGCATTGGACTTCTGACCCTATCGAAATATTCTGTTGGGCTTTTTAAAAGAGCAGTTGCGATGAGTGGATTTGGTCTCTCGCCTCGCGCATTGACTTCTGGGGCAAGAACCGATGCCTTCAAACTTGGAGATGAGCTGGGCTGTTTTGAAAATACCGCCAGGGATTCGACCATCCTGCTCGAATGCCTACGAAACAAGACGTCCGAGGAAATACGAAAGGCAACTTCCTCAGTTAGAGCTAGCTACGCCTCAAGGACACATTTTATTATGCGGCCTGCCCCAGTTGTTGATGGAGATCTGTTACAGGAATTCCCTTATAATATCCTAGCAGATAAGAACTCTGATGGATACAAAATGTTTAAATCTGTAGATTTTATGGCCGGGACCATGGATTCTGACGGCTGGCTATTAAAGTCGAAGTTACGTGACCTTGAAGCGACATACAAATTTGACCTAGATGACGGCGTACCAACAGATGCAATGTGCAAAGACATCATCCCTGCACTAGTGCGTGACTGTTATGACTCAAATACCGAAATATCCCGTCTGATATGCGAATTTTACTCTACTGATATGTCGCTGGTGGATCAAGGGAGGAGGACAATAGATATGTATGGGGATATGATGTACACAAGTCGCGGATTGGAGTCGCTGCGTATCCACACAGATGGTAATGAACAAACCTCCTCCTACCAATTCTTATTCACCCACCAACCTTCATTTCGAGTGATCTCATCCAGGGTAGATTGGTTGACCGGAGCCCAGCACGGAGACGAATGTTGGTTCATTTTCCGGATCAAAACTTTCAATTACACAGATGAGGAATTAGAGTTCAGCAATCAATTTGTTAGATACTTGACAAATTTTGTAAAGTATGAGTAAGTTTATCATATACATATTTTACACTTTTATACTATTATTTATACACAATCACTAATTCTCTCAATCTCTCCGACTCATTTCAATTATTAATCTTGAAAAGAATTATCCGTCTTCCGTTTAGAAATTAGTTCAAATATATAAATAAAAATTCTTCAGATGCAAACCAAAATAACCCTTCTGACTTTCTGATATTCATTCATACGTGAGAATATCAATAAAACAAAACTACATAAGAATAAGAAAAAGATAACGATTGTCCGGTTTCCTTCCCTGGCTTCTTTATTGAGATAAGAAAAGGACCGTAACCTCAACATCTGCATAGATCTTACAAAAACTCCTGAAATTATCGTATTGTCAAACCTATCAAAATTAGTACCTTGGGTTATATAAGCCGCATAATTTTGAAACCGATAGTTAATTTTGACTACGAAACACATTTCCAATTGAGTGAAAGTTCCGTTGATCACAAGTGCTTATATTAGCTGCTGTCGGGAATGTTCGATATTGTATCTGATCAATTGAAAAATCGTGAAGCGGTTCTTGAAGGAATAACAACATTATTAAAAACTTGAAATGATGGGTTACTTTATATAGACATTATGCAGAGCAGATCATTTAAATGTTTTCTGTTTATTTCATGGCAAACTAGTTTTGGGCGTAAAGCAAAAATTGTTATTATCATGCACAAGTTTTGATTTTAATTCAGGGGATTTTGAAAAGGACGACTTACAAATTGGTGTATACAATGGGTTTCTGGAACTTCATAAACGTGGGATATTTTATCAAAGATTAATACTATTGCCTGTACAACAATTATTCTTTGAGGCTGACAACCATCAATTTGGAAATATCTAATTGTCCGATGCATGTTCTGTATCGTTGTTTAAGATCGTCCGGTACGATTTGCTGGTAATTTTCTATAAAGTGTCCATGAAAAAAACATAGATATGCAAAAGAAAATAATTGAATTCATTAACAATTAGAGAGTCAAATAGTTAAAAATAAAAATTTCAAACCTGATATTTGGTTACCTTTTTTTAAAGGTGCATCTTTTCATAAACTGTTTTCAATATGAATATAAACATTGTCACTCAGGGGAATAGCTACATAGTAATTCCGCCTTTATCTCCGATCATTTCAGGTTCTCAAAACTACAGGAAAAAAAGCACGTGCACGCATCATTTATTATTCTAACCTGTCAAGTTTTATCATATTGTCTCTTCATACGCGCTAGAGAAAATACATTTCCGCTTATAGCAGGAAAACTAGTGATTGCGAGTAAATATTCCGCAATTCTTTGTGGACTTAGTTTCTCCCTCTTTTAACTTTTAACTACATAATGCCGAAATGACATTCCAGAGTAAATTTTCATATGCAATATGCACATGGATGAACTAAAGGGGAGGAAAATCCAATATTCACAATCATAATAAGCATTTAAACAAAACTGACACCCATAGGCTCAGCGGTTCGATATTTCCACATGTTTTGTTTCCTACTAATGAAGGCTAATACCGAACGTGACTTCCTCTTCTTTAAGCTAGATACAATTTAGTATAACGCCGAGTAACAACTATAGTAGTAAATAAACATAAAGTCGGGCTGGTATGATATAGAGAAATAATAACTGCTGATATTTGTCAGTCATAGCTTGGTACGTAGCCAAGGGAAGACTAGCAGAATGTGAGTTTTTTGTTATGTTTTGGTAATACTGCACTGTACTTATCGTACAAATGAAAAGTTAGTTTCTTAGATTTATTTTTCATCCTTACGTGAGAGTAGATATAGGAATTCAGTACCGTTGACATCAATATACCATAGTTGGCATTTTTATATAGCTTATTCAGTAATTAATCACTGATGCATTTAAAAATATTGATATTTTTATTCAGTCATGTAGTTTGTAATATACACACCGTGAAAGTCCCAATTTCTGTCCGGTTTGAACAGATCGGGCTCGGTATATGTACAGTCGAGCCTCATTAATCCGGACGCCAATAATCCGGATGCTTCACCTTCCGGATGACATTTCCATAGAACAAAATTTTGAGTTTGCCTTGCATATCATAATATGTATGTTTCAGTAATCCGGATGCTTCATTTATCCGGACAATATGCTTGGTAACGAAGGTGTCCGGATTAATGAGGCTCCACTGTATATGAATTGTTATTTCAGAAATTGTCGAATAACTCTCCCTGCTCTACGATCATAAGTACCGATCATAGACCAATTTTTCGTCATCCTTTTATCGACAGACGGCAACGCCTCCATAAAAGGCAAAAACTCTTGAGAGCGGCATTAAACAATTAATCAACCAAAGAATCAACCTTATCATTAATACAATGTATTTTTGTTCTTTATTTATTTTCTTTTTTAGAAACCCGAACGGCGAGTATCCTACACAAAGTGTCGATCCGCAGTGGCCTCCATTCACCACCAATTCCGAGTACTACATGAATCTAAGCCTAGCACCCGTTGCCAAGGAGCGCGTCTTTGAAGATCGGATGAACTTCTGGTTGAAAACAGTTCCAGGGGAAATAAACGGCGCGGAATCACTAATGAAAAGTCACTTGATGTTGCCGCTGACTGTCTGTCTTCTTCTTCTCCTGAATTAATAAATGCGCGGTACAATTGAAAACCGATTACAATCAAGCCTCATGAATCTGGACGTAAATAATACGAATGATCCTCCTTCCGGACGAAATTTCAAAGGGCGACAACTTTCAAGTGATATTGGTCATTATAAAATGTCCGTTTCAGTTATCCAAAGGCTTCATATATCTGTTATAATTTACTTGGTAGCTTAAGTGTCCGGATTATTAATGCTCATGTTAAATATCCTGTATAAAATTGTTATTGATTTCGAATAAATTCCGTTTTATACACAGTAGTGTATTGCTTGTCAGGGATACAAAAATGTATTCAATTTATATCTATGACAATATTCTATATTCATTGTGATCGTCGCGACATTCTGTCATAGTTGTTGTTGCGTTGTTGTTTAATGTCCCACTCAAGAATATTTCACTCATATGGAGACGTCAGCGTTTGCCGGTGAAGGGCGACAAATTTTGCCTGTGCTCGGCACTGCTGGCTGTAGAGCAGGGAGGGTTCATTAACGTGTCAACACCTACTGTGACACGGGACCTCGGTTTTTACTGTCTCATCCGAAAGACAGGGACGGCCAACCGCGGAGTGGCGCTGCGGGATTCGAACCCCGGGCCTCTCGGCTCGAAGTCGAACACGCTAACCACTCGGCCAAGGAGGCCCCACATTCTGCCATAGGTATATCAATTCACTACTGTTCGTCTATTCGTTCATCCATACGATTGTTGTCACATTGTTTGTCCCGCTTTCTTTTCTAAAAGAGTTTTGGCTACAGGTCTCAAATTTTGCGTGTTGTTTAAACACATGCTGGGGCCTTTCGGTTACGTCACCATGAATGAAAAACCTGGCGGATCGAGGTTGACGTGAATAAAAAAAATAGACTTGTTTTACCCTAATCGAGTTCGGCTTGTCTGATTCTGAAGCTAAAAGAAACAAAACAGAAATGTCTAACTTTATAACAATTTAATCAACTGTAAGCATTTTAAAATCTTTAGATATGCCAGAACAAATAAAGAAAATATACTAATGTACAGAGCACATCAAATAACACATTGCATTGAGTACCATCAGTTCAGTGTGTTTGCTATCACTTAAGACTACTTAACCAGTCGTCAAGAAATTCGGGGTGGGAGGTGAAATTCAGGTGAACATCAATGCAAGTAAGCATAGAATCATTTGTATATAAGATTCAAACATCAGTATTGCCTACACAGACACAAAATAATGCGACACTTTATTTTTCATACTCGGTATCCCATCACGGATTAGTTCGTTTCTTGATAACAAATTTAAAAAATGAAACAATAGAATCTAGCCTAGTGAACACTTCGCTAAGCAGGTAGTTAAGAGATACTACACTTGTACTTCACTATCAGAGTTCCGGGCTGTTTTGAAGACGGTAGGAAGACAGCCCCACTGTCAGATGTCAGAACGTCTCCACCGTGTTTAACGAGGACGATCATTCCTTCCGGACACCTGGTCCCAAGCCATTTCAGATTTACTATATTTCTTTGTTCTGCTACATTAATGTTAATGAGAGCCGAGATTCATCCGGATATACCGCTTATATACCGTAACTAGAGCGAGCGATTTGATACACATGGCGTCGCAGTTACTAGTAGGTTGAATCTTCTCATTCTTTTAATGTCTTTGAAATTAAATTACAAATGAAACCGATTGAAGAACATTTCTATAGTCTGGTCCCCTGTGAGACACCTATCAGACATTGAATTTATTATCCTTATACTTTTCATAAGACAGGTGAAATATTACTAACATAAACTATCCCAAACCGGAAGTTGTACTGTGGAATCGAATCGGAACAATTTCTCGTGTAGGTATTTTTCCATTCTTGAAGCAAAAACGGTTATTCGGCTGAATTAGAAGCTCAGCTATTTAACATTTTAATCAGAATTTGAATTTTGAAATTCCCAGAAAAAACCGTCTTGGCTTTGCTGTATAAATCTCCTCTTCAGGTTAGAAGGTCGGGGTTTGAACCTCGGCGAAAGCGGGTATTTTTTCCCCTGTTCTTCAGTGTAAAACAGTTGACTGTAGAAGATACCAAGGGGGTAATCAATAATTTCAAAAACCCAGATCTCATGTCACAGTAGGTGTCAGCATACATGGATCCCTTGCTATCCTATGGCAAAAAAAGTGCAGAGCAAGCATACGCTAAAATTGACTTGCGATCGTACATGTCTCCTTACTAGTGAAAGAATGACCAGCCGAACAAACAACTTAAAAACTCAGGACAAGCTTTTACTTCATTATGGCATTTGACATGGAAATAAACTTAAGCTAACATTTGACAAAAGAATGAACTTAAGTAAAATTAAGAAATATTATATACACCGCCTTATTAAGGTTTTATTGACTCTACATTCATATATGAAATTTATAGAAAAAAATAGAAAATTATTTAGTTGGACGGATCTTACAATGTTGTTTGTTAAAAAATTAAATAAAAAATTCAGCAAACAATCTAAGCAACATAGCCTTTTAACCTTTAGTACAAACAACATATGCAGGCAACAAAGTCTAAGGTTGTCAAAACAACTGGGCTAGTTCTTTCAACACTACATACAGGAATAGACTGGTCTTAGATAATAGATGGGGCATACCATTTAGTTATTCAGGGTTGAAGGGATACAGTCAATTGTTCCTTCACCTTGCACACAATCCGGAGCATTTAGCAAAATTGCAAGAACATCATTAATACGAATAATCAGAATAGATTCATGGTACACTTAGTGAATCATTTATTGAATGTATTTAATATTTGCCCTTTGTACTACCCAAATCAAATCATTTTTCCACCATATGCGACTTGTATTTTGACAAATCCCAAGGTCTTAAAAATAGCTTTAAGACATTTATAACATTTGTTATTCCTACCAATATTTATGGATTTTAAACTCTTCAGTCGCTTACAGTTGTGAAAGTACATGTAGAATTGTAGGTAGCTTATGGGTCAACTACAGAGAATTGTCAATAGGTTCGTAATAGAGAAAGTTGACCAGAACGTCAAGGGTCGAGTCGAGCTAGCGACGATACTGGTTCCTAGGTAAATTATACAGTGAAAATAGAGGTAAAGGGACAAAGACTAGCTTTGGAAGAAAAGATCCCTCACGGGATAAAATCAAGTTTCTAGCGAAGGTCAGATTTTTTGGAAGCCTGTTCCAACTTTGTACCGCTACATATAAGACATGAACGAAATAATACTGAAAATTGCATAAAACCCCAAAGCAACGTAACACGACATTGACAGCACTATATAATAGTCGAGAGTCAATAACTTCCGGTTGAATCAATTTTTTTCAGTTTCAAGGAAACATTAAAGGGAGATTTCAGACGATTAAAAATCAAGTATTCGATTTTAAAAGAACACATTGGTACAGTTGGAGCAAAATATAATAAGCATATATTCAAAAATACTTAAAAAAAACTAGAAAGATTTACGTTCTAATGTAAGTCTGAAAATTATCGCCCTTTTTAAGCAATGTTGTTACTGATATTTTTTCTCTAGTTCGCGAGCACGAGTTCTAAATATACCAAATTGACTAAAAAAAGAGTCTGAATTCGTAAAACCGAAATAACGGGGTTTACAGGCAAACCATATTAATTCAGGAGCCAAAAATCCGTATGTTTCATCTTCCGGACTAAATTTTCTTGGAATCAGAATTTTCAATCTGTATTGGTCATAAGACAGACATGCTTCAGTAATCCGTATGCTCAATTTATCTTGGCAATTTGCTCGGAAACGAAGACGTCTAGCTTAATGACGCTGAACTGTACTATTATGAATCGGGTATTTTTTACTGTATGAAATGATATCGAAATGTTTGCCGAATTACCAAGCAGTTTCCACAGAAGATTAATTTGACTTTGAAATATAACCAGTAATAAATTTTTAAGTCAGTTATACATGGAATGACGACCGTAAAACACCTCTTTAACATTCTATCAAGTTTGAGTTTGTGTATTGCTAAAATCGGTATACCGAAACCCCTTTTATATCGAATTAAAAATATAAATCTTCGTATTAACCGAATTGTAATATAATACCTGATATATATAATCATATATATTACTATTTATTTGTTCTTCCATCACCTATTTATGTCTTTGAGAAACCCTTGAGTAAGCGTATGGATTTTTTCTCAGGTATTATGATATGTGCATAAATTTATGCAACAAGGGTTAAATTACAAAATTAGTAATTGGTCGCTGTGATTTCGCAGATCTCCCACGCATAGTTAGAATCACTATTCGACATAAACAAGACGACCTCCTCACAGTAGGCTATGCCCTCGCAATCACAATTGTACTTGCACATCCCAAGGTCAGTAGGAGAACCGCCTTCCTGATTTGATATTAAGGTACAAAATTTTAAATCTCCGTGGAATCTATTGACGGAAGAGGAAGTTGGGTAGGATACCTGCAAAGATTAAGATATAAAGGTCTTCAAATGATCCGGCGTAATCACGGTGATGGGAAGTAATGTAATTAGTAATAATAGTCATATTGAAAATCTCAACAATGATAGCAGCTGAATAAAGATAATATTAATATTAATGAAAGTAATAATAATGACTACAACAATTACTTGTATAATGATAATAATTGATACGATAACCATATTGACAATTAAAATGATGATGATGATGATGATGATGATGATGATGATGATGA
>JACSZP010019872.1:0-16331 GCA_016161895.1 Pinna nobilis
ATACATTCCTCTTGCTTTCTCATATACAATGGAAAAAATACTGCTAATGTTGTTTTGATTTTGTTATCAAGCTTAACATGTCATTTTTTCCAATGTAGGAATTGTTCCAAATTATCAAAAATTGCTAGTATGTTGCTAATAGAATATTAAATTGTGTTATCAACAAAATAGGCCCATTATAAATTTCTGGATAATTCAATAGTCAGATGGTTCTGATAACTGGACATCATGATACTAATGTATTGCTTTGCCAAATATATCATCCAGATATGGTCCTGCCATCTTATTAAATGTCAGTTCCGATGGTAGGATAAATGGTAGGATAACCCCGTGGTCGCAATAGATCTTCAATTTAAGATGCTTTGCCCAGATTGGTTGATTAATAGCCAAACATATGTTGAGTTATCTAGCAAAGAAAATTGATGAGGTCCAGACCAAAGAAGATCATTCAGTAACAGACTCAGAAAGGAAAGATTATCCCAGGAAGTTCCAATGATAGTCTAATGGACAACTTGAGTTTACACTATGCAGTCAGCTGCTTGTTAACATTTTGTTTATGGACACATGTATCACACAGAATCATACCGCACTAAGTTCATCCTGTCATGCATAAAAAGAAATGAACATAAAAAACAGCTGATTATCAATGTTGATGTCAAAGAAATGAACATAAAAAACAGCTGATTATCAATGTTGATGTCAAAGTGAAACATACATTAACAAGAACCACTCAGAGAAATGATGAATCAACCTAAGGTAAAATCAAGTTTGCATGCTTAAGTTATTTGTATTATACTAGTGATGTCTAGTAGTTATGTTGTTTGACTACTTAAAAATCAAAACAAATATGTTAACAAAGTTGAAAGACTGATCGTCTTGAAAAAATACTTTAGTATAATTGAACTTGATAAAAAAAAATTAAAAATAAATTCTAACATTGAATACTTGGTCTGAAAACAATATAATAAAGTGTCTAATGCATAATCTGAAAAAATGCAGGAAAATTTTTCAAATTTGATATGATAAAAATGGTAAAAAAAAATAGGTTAATGTATGAAAGCGTCTTAAACTAAATCTGAAAAAGTATAAGAGAGAATGTTAAATTTAATCTGAAAAATGGTAACAAAAAGCCTTATTTATGAAAGTATTATACCTAATCTGAAAAATGTTAGAAAAAGGTTACTTATTATAAATCTGGAAAAAAATGTGTACGTATCATATCTAATCTGAAAAAAATAATTCTGTATAAATCCATTATTAATATTCTTCTTCCATGATACTTAAACTGATGTCACCCGACACAGGATACTTGACAATAGATTTAGTTCTCCTACTCACATATAGATTACTTTAATGTCTAAACCAGTGTAGCCTAGAGGTTACCAGTTAACAGCACCTATCTCTCATCCTTAACTGACACAGGTTCAAGTCTGAGTCAGCTCCAACTACATGAGAAAATTGCCAGTTAGCTTGTAGACCTAACCTATGTACAGTTTAACTGAGCAAACCAAGAATAAAATCTGCCAGTCCACTAAGTTCATGGAAGAATGTTTACTTTTGAATAAAACAATAACAAAACAGACATACAAATACCGTATTCAACCAAATTAACACCTACAAAATGGCAAAAATTGTGAAAGTTTCTTAATTGGATCAAATTAAAATTATGCAAATTGCCAGTAAACACAGTTGTAAAGTTGTCCTAGTTATAATCCAGGATACCCGACAACAGACTTCTGATGCTGGGGAGGGGAATATGTTAGAGATATATAAACTAAGAATTTTCATTTTGTGGCCCACATCTCTATCAATTTACTGGCTATAAAAAAACTGTTATGTAAAAAAAACAATAGAATTAGAAGAATATGAGACGGGAGTTTTTAGGGACATGGGCGTTTACTGGGTCGAATACGGTAACTGGGATACTAAACAATGTATGATGGTGGAAAACTTGGAAACGTTAATGTGTATAACGGTAAATCTGCACAACAAGATGGTATTACTAATGTCAGTCAGATACAGGAGTATTATATACTGATATATAAGTAATACATACAACAATGGTCTGGTGTATATGGCATCCCTCTGGTACATCAAGCTGATGGTTGTTGATGCTGGTCTCCACTGCCTGGATCAAGTTACCCAGCCTAGCATTGGGGTTAAAGAAGGCTGCCGGCTGTCTGTACTTCACTGAGAACAAAATGATGACAATTAATGCACACTGCAGTACATGTTGTCAACATACATACAAACAAAAACATACAAAAGAAGTATGACTTTAACATAGTTCAAAATTATAGGTCCTCCTAGAAGGAAACCCCAAGAGTATACTGCCATTGTAGAAGATGACAGACCAGTGTAGTGTACATGTCAAGGACATAAGAATTCTTAGCTATTGATAACAAGCTATGATTCACCTCAATATATGCTGACATTACTTCCCAGAACTTATGTATTCAATGTAAAAGGTTATTTATATACATAATAGAACAGATAATAACTACATTGTACCTAAATGTGTGTTGCAAAATGTAGAATAAAACTTGGAGAATAGAGCATCAGTATCTTCAGTACCATTATGTGACTTAATATCATCAGTTCAAATCAATCAAAAGGATTGTGACTATGTAACTAGTCCTGCCAACCTGCAAACAGCACTTTTAATCATAAGATTAATGTTATCAATATTTCTATCAGAACTTTTTTTTCAACCAGTTACCATGACAATCAAGTTTTCAGTTTTCCTAGAATGATTCTACTTACATCCCTTTACTTCAAAATCTCTCTTGAGTGCTGCAGACGACAGCCAGAAGTCTACCATGGCATTAAGACTCTGTTGGTCATACAAGTCTGTTATGTAGCTGCCATACACAATCTGTAACAAAAAGTGGTATAACAAAGCATTTCAAATAACAAACACTGTACTACTACACTACTGTACTACACTACTACTGCATATAAATGAAGAGCAAGAAAGGCAGAAAACGGAAATATCTCTGATTTCTTAAATCAATAAGTTGTATACATAGAAGCTGAGCTTCATAACTTCAAATAACTTTAATTTCTTAGATAGTTTTGAAAGTTTACTTCTACAATACAGTTAAACTTGTTTTAAGAGACTGTCCAAGTGAAGTTTAAAAAAAGGATCACATGACAGGTAGTCTCTTAACTCAGGTATTTGTATAGAGAAAAATTACCTTCAGAAACATTCAGTTTAGTCACATAGGACAGGAAGACATTCAATTCAGTGGGTTGCTTAGGCAGATTAGACTGTATAATTATATAGGTATAATTCCTAAAAAATATCAAATTATTGTAATGCCCTATTTAAAAACAGATGAGAAAGTATGAAAATTATCCCAATTTATGCAATACAAATACATGGAGTATTACATTTCTTGATCGTCTCTGTACATGTATATGGTCAGATAATTGACACAAATATGAGAACCCATACAAACCTCTGCTACTAGGAACCTGATACCGTTGAAGGACACAGATCTGGATATTTGGGATCCATCTGGAGATACACAGGTCAGTGGCTCCTTAAACTCCGTCTGGACAAACGACAGCCCCTCCTACAGGAGAAGTTATAGTATGATTGTATACTGAACATCAATGTAACAACATTCTATATAATATGTGTAATTCTTATCATAACCATGTATTTCTCTATAGTTCATGAATACTTCTTTGTGCAGCAGCAAATACTTTGCCTTTTGAATACAGTTGTTATCTTTGATCAAGATCTTGACCAAAATCATATCATATGCAATGATATTTCTGTTGTCATGCTTAGAACTTGTAAAGTTTCAATGGAATGTTTTGACTGGTGTGGCATACCATGGTCACTTTATGAACACTTGCTCCCATCCCGCTAGGAATTTGCATTTGTTTTCAACATTGACACCATTATTACATGTACATGTATTTCTAACTTGTCATATTTATCAGGGCTTGGACTTTTGAATATCACTCGGTATCTATTCAATTTTATTTAGAGTATGAGATTTTGAATTCTTGCTAAAATTCAGTAAAAATGAATCAATTGATGCTTTAAAGATAGCAAATGGTTACTGAACTAAGAGACTTTCAATGGATAAATACAAAATAATGTCTTAGTCAAAAGTAATGCTGCAAGAAATTTTAAGTTTCAACAGCAAATAAGGAAACTGTGTTATAAATTAGTCATAGTTATACCTGTAGAGCACTAAATCCAATACTGTTGAAGTCTGTCGGGCTGTTCCATCCACCCTGTCCAAATCTGGCACGCAGCTGTAGGGCAGCATGTAGGTAACACAGGTTGTGTAACATAACAGGCCATTCTTGTCTTGATGACTGGCGCAGCAGATCTGGCTCAAACCAGGACAGAGACCGAATCATGCTATCCTTCATCACCTGAAATAAATTAGTACAATCAAACATATTGCTCACCTGAGCCACTTAACTCGTTCACCCTTAAAAACAAGTTTGGATCTAACTGCATCATTGATTTAATGTACATGTAGAGTCCATTAATTTTTAGGGTATAACAAGTTAATCAAATCTTAGCTGGGGAACAAAATGTAATATTAACAAATACCAAAAGCCCTTTATGCTTGGCTGTTAGGTTAGCAGAGCCCTAAAGATGCTGATCTTTGGCAAAAGTTACAACAAACTAATAATTTGGATTTAGGTTATATGGTTTTCATAATCCATTATGCTTATGAAGACAGATTTTCGGATTTTTATTACAATTTCATGAATAAAACCTGAATCTTAATTAAATCTGTATGTCTAATATCAGAATTTTAATCAGATTTCATGTCTAAAATCTGAAATGAAGTATGATTCAACTGACTAATATATAAATAAACAAATAATTCAAATATTTATCAGAAATTACAATGGACGTATAAGAAGACTGACCTTTGGTGTGTCCACTACAGCCTTGACCGAGTTCTGTAAAAGTCTGACTGGTAGGACATCCGTGTTACACAGACTAGTGATCCATATACGGAATCCCTCAGGGTTGGGATTTTCAACAATGAAGGACTCGATAATGTTCAAAAGGTTTGGTGAATTATGGGCATTATGTATGAATATCCAGGTCCCCTAGAAGAAAAGAAAATGGATTACATAAAGCAGTTATGACTGAATATCTATTGGACAGGTCAAACAATGGCATCTTCACTTGAATATGTATAGATATGCATTACAAACTTGTTGTTGATGAGCTGACATTTTAATTCATCCAGAAAACATTAATTACTTAAGGATACTAAAACAAATGTGATTCATAAACATGAAGAAGTGGTTCATTAAATAGCCAATCAGTATTGACATTCATGGTCATTAAAAAACTCAAGACCCTCACCCTGTTGAACTGAAAATGAAATGGCTGAACACTTATGAAATGGCTGAACACTTACATTCATCTAAATAATGCAGCATGAAATTTGACACACATTATAATGACAAAATTGTCCAAGTTTGATCTTTTAGGTTGTATCTTTCCATAACAAATCTCATAAACAAAATCACCAATATTCTAGAGTATAGGTAGACACTCACATCCTGTACAGCTTTACGGATGATTCTCCTGGCCTTTCTCTCTGTGGCAGGGGAGTTATCACTGATGGTGATCATCTGCCTCTGGGCCTGCTTCTTGTTAGCAAAGTCCACAAAGACCTTCAAAGCTGCCTCTGCCTCAAATGTGTACAACAGAAGTATGGGAAGGGAGAAGTTGTTAGGGGCTAGTGGGGCACTCTGTCTCAGCATAGCTGGTAAGTCTATACCCATCTCCCCATAGTACCTAAAATCGAAAACAATACACATATGTATACATGTATATGTAACCTTCCCTGTACAAATTGATCAATAAAATTACCAGTATGAATGTCATGACATATCAGAATAAGAAATGATAAAATATCATAACTTACATGCAACTTTGTGAAAAACAAATTAAGCTCCAAGAAGCAATAACTTAAAGGAGATTTTGAATTATCATTCTAGTACAAGAATGTACTGTAGAGTACCATTGATAGATGCAGTTTTAAAAAGTAGATGGTACATGGATGTTACAGAGAACTGAACCTGTGTCATAATACAATATGACAAGATACATAATATTTCATGTACATATATTAAATATCATTCTAGAAGTTGGCAGCACATTTAAACTGATGCATAGGCATTGGCATATTCTTACATGATATAGAAAATCACAAATACTTTAAAGTTTGATTCATCAAAAATTGGAAATGATTTTTCTGGTAAAGTTATTGCAGATATAGTTCATAAAACAATTGACTTGAGAAGAAATTGACTCTGATATGGACACAGGGTTTAGATCCATACATGTTCAATTTATCTGTGCTGTTCTAACTGTACCACCCCATTGCATGTTACAGAATTTGTAGAATTTACCTCTAGTAGCTCCTATATAATTGACAAATGTATTGATAACTATATTCTGGCAAGTTACAACTGCAAAACTACAAGATTCTATTCATAAGAAGTTGCCAAAATTTCAAGGATTATTGAAATTTGATTTCGGAATGAGGAGTCTGTTAACTCAATTTCAACACCACAGACCAAATGGACTGATCTAAGACAACAGAAAAGAGCATACCAGTATGATACTTGGGGTTGAAAGGGTTAAACTAAATAAGCCATATTATTATTATTATCATTATAATACAAAAAATATATAACTTGGCAAGAATTTAATACCTCTTATTAAAGAATATGCTGATCATTAAATGTTACAAACAAAATTGTAAAACTCTGCAATATGATTGGGGTGGTAACTACAATCTGTACACTACATATTATACTGATTACATGAACTTTATGACCATTACATGTCCTAGCATACTGACAGATAGAGTACTTTGATAAACTATAGAAACTACATGAGGTAATTTATAACAAAAGGTAAATGTACAATTATAGGATAAAAAGTGCCCAAGTATATCATGAAAATTCTCTTTTTGATCACATGTGTTACACATGGCTGTGTCTATCATCCAAAATTGTACACACTTTTGTCTTAAATAATTGTATTTTAAGTTTCACTTGAGAAAAATAAAGCTGAAGTTATGATAAAGAAGCAAATTATTCAAATGGTTGCCAACATTGTTCTCCAAGAGTTATGTCCCTCTAACTCTGTGTAGTATCACAATAAGCCAAAACAGAAGTGCAGATCCATTCAGCAAATGACCAACATATCTGCTATGAAAACACTCTCAAGCTTCACTCTTGTTCAACAAACATAGGTAAAATATTTTGTGCTCCAATGTCAAAGCACCCGGACACCAAATCAAGAAACATCCATATTGCATCTGGATACAACATGCAAACATCATAATCCAAAGTGAGACATTGGAATCTAACCTGGTGCACTCTTAAACATTGGACCCTGACATTGTATATTTATTTGGAAGAAATATTGTAAATAAAATCAGTAATTACAAGAGAGATTAAATAGTATCAGTTGAAGAGTCATATGTACAATGTAGAGAAGGGGTACCAGTACCTACACTTTGTATATACAGTGTTAGACCTGTCTAAAGAAACCACTTTCAAAAAAAAAAGAAAGAAAGAAAAAAGAAACAACAAGTCCATAACTGATTCAGCAATAGCTGGCTTGAGGTTTCCTGTCTTGATCTACCACATTCTGGTGGCTGTTCTCTCAGGTTGGCTGGTTGCCTCATTCTTTAAAGTTCCACTCAAAATTTTTCATGTGTGTTCTCGAGACACCATTGTATGCCTGTAAAGGGCAACAAATTTGGCCCATGCTCGACATTAAATATGGCCCTTGAGCAGGAAGGTTTCTTTCTCATGACAACACCTACTGTGGCACAGGACATTGGTTCTTACTATCTCATCTGAAGGACAGGGATAGGTAAATGCAGCGTGGCATGGATTTGGCCTCACAATCAAAAGGTGAACAGACTAACCACTGAGCCACAGTGGCCCCCCGTTTTCTCAAGACAGGTTCCATTATCACAGATGAATATTATGAATCAAGGGATATGAGTAAATAAGAATATAAACAGATTATGGTAAATTGATAAATACTGGAGTTTTTTATATTTATATAATCTAGCTCAAAAGATTACAGCTTTATGAATAACAAACAAAGCAAGTTATTGTTTAAGAAATTCCTTTTAACAAATATGACATAATTTAGAGTATTTTAGGCAGTCAATAAAAAAAGCAATAATACAAGTATGTATATATTTTGTTTCTTTCTCTTTCTATGGCGCAAATATGGCGCGTGCGTTACAAACTGCCATGCATAGTTACACTGCATCACACACAACCAGGCTTACCCACTGTCTGGGTCAAGACCTTCAATCACACTGTTGAGAGCAATAGCCATAGTCATTACGTCACTTCCAGTCCAATGTTAATCATGTTAATATTATAAACATAACATGACAAATCAAACAGATAGAAATTCATAGCTGAATTGGGCCATTTATAACATGTGTATGGTGACAATTTATCTAAAGACATTTTATTTAGGAGGCAACTTAGGATTAGCGACCGAAGATATTCAGTCAATATGCTATTATTGTAGGCTATCGTTACCTCTTTTGGAAGACCACCTCATTTATCAGACCAGTTTTTGCCAGTACCCAAACTGTCTGAACCGCATGGTTCTTCTGTATTTATTTATGGACTTTTCACCAAATTTGGTCTTATAGATGTGACATTACTTAGCTTTTTGGTACTGAATATATTTGTAATACAAATTTATTCATACAACAAAAACCTTTAAAAATGAATGTTTCCATTTTCTACAACTTTATTATTTCAAAGAATGTCTATCTCCATTACTGGAAAAAGAGGAATAAACCTAGCACATGTTTTATAAGTAGTACAGATGTACTGTTAAACATATGACAGTGGGGGTAGATTGGTGCACTTTTATGCAGATAATATCATTGGCTTACATCCTGTGAAATATCTGTGTCAAGACATTGTTGTCATGGTAACCTATTTGCAAATCTACATAACTTGCCTAGACTCTCTATCAACTGACACTATACCAAAGCAGATAGTTGTTTTCTATTGGTGGATCTACAGGATTTGAATAAGGCAAGTATGATAAGGCAGAGACTGTATCTAGTACTGTCCTAATACTACAAGTCACATGCTGTAATGCACCTGAAAAACTCTGGTCTTTTCTTGTGACCCCTATAACACAAATAAGTTTATTACACATTTATTCCTTTAGATTTGTATCCTGAAGTTTTCTTCATGGAACAAGTAGATTTTCTTACAAGATTACATAGTGTTATTAGTAAAACAAAAACAAAAATCAAAAGCAGACATTTGAAAACAAATCTTTTGTAAGCAAATATAAAGATGGAAAAGTTATGTATACAAACTTGTGGCTTATTCTTTTATCAAAAACTCAAAACAATATTAAACATCACACCTTAAATGGAAAGGAAGTGAACAACATACCTTTTGCCAAGGACTCTGTTGATGAACACTGTAGAAGCCTGCATCAGTCGATCACTTCTCACAGCTCGTACTACTAGAAGCCTTTTCATTGGTGCAAAATCTTTACTGTCCATCTTGTCTGGAAGAGGCATATTTTCTGGTTCTTTTTCTACATTGTCACACAACATACGCCATTCCATCTCACGGCCATCTTTAGGCATCCTTTCAAACTTTTCTTGGAACCATTCAAAGTGAGTGGCTAGGACCTGAAGGTTGTGGAACTGGTCATCATGCATCCAATCAAATGGCTTCTTCATCTGTAAGATCCTGCTATCTGGAGGCTGTGTAAATCCTAACTTCGTCATGACAACGGAGCTGTAGTTTGGTGACACTAGGAATTCTCTCTCACCTGGACCAATATTTCCCATAGAATCCTCCACCTATAGTAAAATTGGTTTCATGGCTTATAACAAATTAGATCCACAATATAGGTACATGCTTACTACAAGTATAAGTAACCATATGACAAGGAGATAGCTATCTACAGAGTAGAGGCTAAGGAGTATACATACACAGCATCAATAAATTCCCTCTGCTTATTATCAGATTGGTTGGTTGTATTGTTATTTTATGTCCCACTCAAGAATCTTTCACTTACACTGAGACATCACCGTTTGCTGGTGAAGGGAGACAAATCTGGCCTATGCTCGGCACTTTTGGTCATAGAGCAGGCTACTGTGACAGGGGACCTCAGTTTTTTAACTGCCTTCTCCCAGAGACAGGAACAGCCAACCGCTGCGTGACTCAGATTAGATCTGTTGACCTCTCGATTAGAAGACAAATTACATACTAACCACTAGGCCACAGTGGCCCCCGCATCTAATCAGAAAAAAATAACAGGTATTCTATAACTAATTGATGTAGATTTCTTTTTGTTACAGTACTGTACAAGAAAATTTGATTGATGTAGTTGCCTTATTGTTATAAATGTGTGTACCTCAATAGCCAGTAATAGAGCAAATATAAATCTGTCTCTCTCCAGCAGTCCCCTGGCAACTGTAGTGTAGGCTATGTAGGTAATCTTCTCTAGGGTCTCCTCTGCACGCTGTGCCCTGTTAAACAACATATTAGGGTTTTACTTAGTGATAATGATACACAAACAAATGCCATATACATATCATATATTTTCATAAATTAATATAATTAACATTTGAATGTGAAAGTTACATGAAAAAGGTGGCTGTTGACAGAAGTGACACACTCTCTCTGTGAGTCAGACTAACTGAACAGTCCCCCCCTTTTTTTAACAAAAGAGGGACTTCTCTTTACAGACATCTTTGTCTACCACATATTGAGAGGTTCCTCCAGATACATGATCACTTTCATACATTGCTCCGTTTAAAAGTGTCTGAAAAGACAAGTATTGTTGTACATATATATACTTTCTATCTTACTTTAAAAAATATAAATGTCATACATGTTTCATATTCATGGTAAAATGACCACTGGTACACTTACTAGCTTGAATGTAAAGGAATATAAAACCTACAATATCTAAAATGTATACTGAAATAGATATAGCAGATCCTGTCTTGAGAGACCATCCCTTCAGCTCTGGAATTGTTATGTCTCAAGACAATATGTTTCTCAAGATTGTTTCCACCCTTATGATTATCTAAAAAAAATATGCTTTCCTGTAAATGATCCTGCAGGACATACTGTCTCCTATGACACTTGTCTCTTAGAGTAAGGTTCTGTGTACACTTACATAGTCTACGGTAACTAAAATATTAACAAATACAAGACCAGCAGTACTTTTATTACCATAGGGATTACGCCAATCACTTGTGTATTCAACTTTCCAAATTTGCTCCATTACCAAAATATCCAATGGCCAATTTGTGCAGAATAAAAGTGATTTTAATTAATAAAGAATGGAGTTTGTTAAAGTGCAGTGTGTTATGTCATTTAACCATCTATTTAACATTTTCAACTTAGTTCCATTGACACAACTGTATTGATACTTAATTTAATTGGAATATTTGATGGAGAAGTATAGTCTGTACTACAGTTTGTAAGACCATGACCAGCTAGTTCTAAGAAATAGAATATGTTATAGCTGCACTTGCCTGGCACGGTTTTTTTGCTGTTTGCTGAACAACAAGAAAGTCAATAAAATCTTATGCATATATCTCAAAACGGAAATATTATACACAGCATTTATAACAACTTATCTTTATATATGACCATTACAATGATCAAAATCGGGTAAAAGAAAGGCCTTAACGGAAACAGCATCAGATTAGTGACAAAAAAATAAAGTAAACAAAAAAATACTTAAATGGAACTAGCGATCCTTACATGTACATATTACACCCTGGGATTCTCAATGTCTACCCCTGGGGTTTAACATGTACAAGAAGCCACACAAGCCCCAGGGGTATATTTACACAAGTAAAATATTGCAAGTGCTAACTCAAGCCTTTGCAAGATTTGTCTTGTACAAATCATTTCTATATTTAATCTTCATTTCATACTTGGTTCTGAAACTTCAACGCCAGACTTAGATATCTTTCAGTAAAATGTTGGCATCCAGTTTTAACAGTGATGGAAATACCAGGTACAAATATACTTTGACAAATACTACCTACAGGTGAAGACCACCGATCGTCCATTCCAGCTAGCATACTTACAAACACACTCATATTATTTGAATTGACTGGATTCAGATCCAAATCAGAGATGTAAGATTTTGTGATATAAAGCATGATACAATTATAATCATTTATCTACAGCTGACATTTTCTTGAGCAAATAATGAATGTTAATTGAGCACTTTATATCATCAAAATGGCTTCCCCATACTATGCCACCAAGATGGTTGCCCCATACAATGGCACCAAAATGGTTCCCTTAAACTATGCCATCAAAATGGCTTTCCATATCTTAAATTAGGGTGAAAACAGAAAGGAATTGGATAAACTTAAATCCCAGGGTATCTTTGTACATGTAAACAGGCCTTTTAACTGCATTGGAAGTTAAAATTCCATGTAAACATACACAACAAAAAATAAATAATGAAAAAATGTACAACACATCTACTCACTCATGACCCAAAACTAGCCATCTATTCACATAAGAAAATAAAATTTGACACCTTTGACTTTAGTTAAAAATAAAGATGCAGGAATTGTTTTTGAAACATTCATATTTGATATGCATTAGAAACAGATTTGGTTCCATAACCTTGCATTAATGTTAACATCCTTACTTAATCAACAGATAACTACTCTGTAAATTAATTAAACTGGCATCAGTGAACTGCCTCATCATAGACTGAAACAGTCAAACAACATGCAGGTCCATACTTCTAATTACATGGATATCAACCTTTTCCAGTCATCTACTGCAAACAACATAAATGGTTAAAGTTTTCAATATATGATTTATATCATATAACATTCAAGTGTAAGGCATCATTTCATATTCAAAACTAGTTTTGACAGTAATAATTTTAATAAAAAGTCATTAATCCAGGCATATATGTTGAATGGTACTTTCTGATTGAGATGGCTTATGATATCACAGACTACCTCTCTTTATGACTAACCACACGTGTGCTATGTACACATTGTGTAGACTTACCTTTCTGAGTGTGCAATGGCAGCATCATAGAGCTGTTCAAACTGAGCATACGACACTTGGTATAGAGGATTAACCTCTCTCATGTACTTCATCACATGGAAACAGACAGCTCCCCTACGAGCAAACTCTCTAGATAGCTCTCTGTTTCTGGTGTTGGTCGCCTCATTTGTCTCTACTCTCTCCTGGCTGTAAACAAAAAAAAAATAAATAAATTAACATTTCTTTAATTGACATAGGTCTATGATTCTTTGCATGATTTGTTTTTGTCTTGACATTTTTATAATAACCCCAAATAGTTTGTCTTACAGAGGCAGATACATCTCAGAATGGGTAAACAGGTGGACAATTCTGTCTGGGTTGAGAGGTCAAAGGCTCTAAATTCTATTAAAGAGGAACATCCAATCTCATTCAATCACCTGGTGGCATGATAGTAATGATTTGTGCTATGGACTGACTTTCCCAAAGTAGTGAATCTCAATACACAATGATAACTAGGATCAGGTATAAAGGTATAAAATGAAGCTGTACCAGTTAAAACACACCTTCAACAGTCATCTCAAATAATGTGACAACTGAGATTCTTGTGTTGCTGATATTTTCTCCACACCACATGTATATGTGGATGGTAAATCATGACATCTGCTATTCTTACATATAATTTATGTATCAAATCACTGGAGGAAACAAAGAGGCTTTTTACTGTAGTGGGTCACATGAGAAATTATATGATTCCATCACAGAAAAGTCATTAACACAGTGGGATTTAACAAGATTGGTTGTTGGTTGTATCATTGTTAAAAGTCCCACTCAATAATCTTTCACCTATATGGAGAAGTTGGTGGGGATTTAGATATAGGAGGCTTTTACAAGCAATGTTGATTTGAAAGCAATAAATTATAAAATCTACTGCACAAAATAGATTGTATAATGGCTTGTACCTATCTAACGTCTCATCATATTGTTTTTTCAGTTCAGCAAGCTTCTTTGTTGCTGGTAATTCATTCATGAGTCTAACGTCATTGGACAGACTTGTCAACATGAACTTTTCTAGTCTTCCTAGGGTCTCCATGTTTTCTTTCCTCTCCTTAAAATATCATACAGAAAAAACAACATTGTTTTAGTTACAGGTAATGTATGATATATCATAGATACATAAAATGTTTTCCATCCCTTGGTGGATATAGCCCCCCCCCCNNACCCCCCCCCCCCCCCCCCAATAACAACACTTGTAGGGAACTATGAGTACTTCAACCATGTAAAGTTTAAGCAAGATGCCTCCAGAGGTTCTGAAGAAGAAGTTGAAATTCTAAAAAGGCATGACGCAAAAATATCAGAACATGACCTCAATGAAGTTGTGCTGGATCCTTTTCACCATGCAATCTCAGGACAGGAGCATAAAAAGATCAATTAGATTACTCATGCTCTGTTTATGTTAAGAAGATAACATAATGTGCAGATATCATAAATGAACCAATGATACAAATAAGTGCTTACCATTTGTACAAAACATGAAGATTTGAAATTCATCATAAGCTATTCAAAGAACAAAAATTATCATTGATAAAAACAGATTTCACCCACTTGTAGTAAGGACACTCTCTCTTCCTCCAGTTTGGATTTCTCCTGGTAGATGAATCTGTTGAGGAGCTGTTCTTCTACATCACCCCTGGAGTGTTGGAAGAACATGACAGCTGTGTAGGCAGCAAGTTGTGATGGCACCATGTGAGGCTCCATAGTGGTGTGCAAAAATAAGCGGAACTTTGGATCACATTCCACCTCATGATCCTCCACCTAGAAATTAGCACAAAAAGTGAATATAGAATCTTCACAAAAAAAACTGTCAAGCAAAAAAAGTAAAAATGACTGCCATTATACAAGCAAAAAAAGTAAAAACTGCTGCCATTACAACCATTTTGTTTATCCAAGGCAATATAAAGCATTACTCAATGTAGTTTTGAATACTTACCACAATTTTGAATTTCAGTTTGCCATTTATAAAGTGTGTACAGTTCTGTATAGCATCTCTGAACCTCCTATCCTTAGCCAACTCCTCTGTATCACAGTCAGTGACCAGAAGTGGACAGCCTTCAGCTAGGCAATTCTCAAACTGAGATCTTATCTCCTGCAATGAAAAGTTAGACCTCAGTGATGTAAATTATCATACTGACACATTCAATAAACTGTCAATTTTAGCTAAATTTAATACATGTGTATACCAAATTCAAGGTACAGTGGAACCTATATTTAGAGAGAAATGTAGTATTTATAAAAGATGGACTCATATGATGAGTTTCATTTAAATCATTATTTAACATGTATTCTTTAAGTACAGTCTCTCAGAAACAGGCAGTCTCTCAAGACTGATGGTCTCTCACAACAGAGGTTTCTAAAGATACATGGCTCTCAAGACAAGAGATCTCTCAAGACAAATGGTCTCTCACAACTAAAGACAGATGGTCTCTCATGACAGAAAATAGATGACCTCTTAGGACAGGTGGTCTCTCATGACAGACGTCTCTCATGATAGAGGTCCCCCAACACAGATAGTCTCTCACTATATATATCGCTGCAGTTAATTTCAGACATTGAATGTAAACCCGATGATCTTACCGAGTATCTAACTTCCACAAGACCTCTGTCACTGTAGAAGGTCCTGAGCCAGTCCAGTACATGGCTTGTGGGATCACAGATAAGTGGCCAAGCCATCATACTCTCCTCTTGCATCAGGAAGGAAGCATTCTCCAGCATCTGTTTTGTGGTCAGTAATCTGAGTCCCTCCAGCTGGATGACGTCCATCTGAAAATAAGAAAGAGATAATAAGAGTTGTAAGAAAACAACAAAGCTTGCCAGATTATACAAAAAATATAGTAAAAATATCCTGAACTTAGGCCAAAGTCAAAGGTTAAGGTCACTAGATCAAAGGTCAAGGCCCTTAACGAAAGCCCCAACCATGAGGAATTCATATGAAAAATATCAATGGTCAAGTCAATTTTACAAGAGCGATACGTCTTGTCTTAATAACTTCTGAAATTTTAACATTGTTTCTTACTTACTTTTTTGTACAGAAACTCCACAAGTTCCATATTTCTGAACAGCTGTTTCTTAGGCATTGGCAGACCATGGAAATCACAAACTTGCATGAAAAATTCACCCATTCTTTTCCTGTCAAAAAAAGAAAATGATCAAATACTGGTACTGTATTTAAGTTTATTATGAGGATTGGCAAAACCATTTGTCTCTCA
>JACSZP010019874.1:0-11775 GCA_016161895.1 Pinna nobilis
TTAAAAAGGGGATGAGTCCAGGTGCTCCGGAAGCGTACGCAATTAAGGATAACAATGTGACTGTTTAACAAAAAACTGATAAGGTATCGGCGGATCCCCTGTCAGAGATGACGTTTCACCGCGAGACCTAAACCGAGTGCCAAAACGGCCAGTTTCTGACAGTTGATTCAACGGTACCCTGTAAGTTTTTTTTTAAAACAGTCACATGGTAAACCTATTCTAATGCTCCTTACATTATTTTAGCATTGATTCACTAGTGTCTTGTCAGAAAGATTGATAGATATCCTACTTTTTATCAATAATTAAAATACCATGTAGACCATTACAATGACGTTTTTATAATATGTAAACAATCAAAATGTGACGTCATCTAAAAACTAGCAGTAAATCGTGAATACCCTGCGGGTTTTCATGAAATAAGAATAATGCGAAACAAACACAGTGCATCAGAATTCCATGCGTAGTAAACATCTTGTAATAAATTCGAGAATGTAATGTCCGGTAATAGTCGAAAATAGTAGAGAAAGAATAGCATAATAAAAAGTTAAATTTTATTTTCAACTATTCTGTTTCATCCTAAATATGGATCTCACCAATCAACAAGGTAAGTCATGGTCCATGACACCTGATCCCATATCAGGATATTCAAAGATCATTCGCATGTTTGTGTGTTCACGTCTAGGTGAATACCTTCTTTATCTCTTCTTTGTAATATTTGTAATGTCCATCGGTTGAAATAAAATAAATTGTCAGAATATAAACTGGAAAGGGATTTCCGTTCTTTCGCATTTAAATATAAATTCTGAAGTGGCTAATCAAAAGCTAAGAAACGAATCTAGAATTGCAAGAACAGAGAGAATTTGGCTCTAGAAAGTGTTTCTGCCACTTTGGGTCTAGGTTTCTTGCAAAACTTCATGGAATAAATCTTAGTTTCTATTTAAATGTCGAAATGATTCATGTAGCTTTCGAATGAACCAAGAAACGTTAACGAGTGAAATATGCGGATCACGTTTTGCGTAAGTCACCAAATGTTGACAACGATTTTGCTTCATTACCCAAACATGCCCAAAGTGCAATTAGACGTGTTAATATACTCAGTTAATTCAAATTATTTATAAAAAGGGGTTCATTCAGAATAATACAGTATTTTGTCGAAACGCCTCATTATAGTTGTAAAAACGTGGATTATGTGTAATTACAAGTCAGGCCGGCAGATGATAGGGTGTCTGTTCTTGTTTTGTAGATAGGCATTGTCACTGTCCCGACTGTAAGGTATACGGCAATACGGAAAAGCAATGTATGCTGTGAAATGAAACGTTAAACGTGTAATTATACGGTGTTTTTGACTTGGTAAACAAAATAGCTGCCTTCTTCAGGAGTTGTGAATTTGCATTTCGTATGGATCACATCACAAAACAAGTGACATTTATCCCAATGTTGCCAAAAACAGTTGCTGTGGCGCTTTTGTAGGAAGAAAAATAAAACAGGAATGATATAACAAAAAATCAGCTAATAGCATTTCTTCCCGCGATTATTTAGTATTTTCTGACATGGGGAATATTTTTTCTTTTATGTACGAGAGAAATAAGAGACCTTAACGGCTGCCGTAGGTGTACCTAAACAGCGCATTTACGTCAGCAAAATACAATCATGGAAATTAATACGAAAGAAACCAGGGTACGAAATAAAAA
Organism: Pinna nobilis; assembly: GCA_016161895.1. NCBI lineage: Eukaryota > Metazoa > Mollusca > Bivalvia > Pterioida > Pinnidae > Pinna > Pinna nobilis. The sequence continues at coordinate 1,692 of JACSZP010019874.1, forward strand.
ATTTCTTGTTCAATGGGCATCTCTTTCAATACGCAGCATATGCACAGAGGCAGACAGAATCGGAAATGACTTTGAATTGTTGTCTTGAACAATGTTTTGTCATGTTCTTCCAAAAAATATTCCTGTGAATAGTAATCAGAAAAATTGCCACGCTCCGATATTTAGTTGTATGAATTGTTATTTAACGCCCAACTAAACAATCTTTCACTTACATGGATACATGGCCGTATGCCGGGGAGGGGGGGGGGGGGCAAATTTTGCCCATGCTCGGCTCTTATGGCCGTAAAGCAGAGAGGGTTCTTTAAAGTGCCAACGCCTATGTGGCACCGAACCTCGCCACGATCTCTTCGTAATAGAGGATAGAACCACTTCTGATTAGAAACAAATACATTTTAAATTGAAATTATGGATAAGTTATCAAACGTGATGAAAAAAAAGAGTACTTGGCTGGCTGTTAAATAATTTAATACTACTACACGTACTTATAATAACAGAAGTGACTAATACGATGTGATTAAACGCCAATGAAACAAAATATAAATGCGATGAACACCGTAGATTCAACAGTTTTCGCAAATACCTAATTCATCAATTATGTTGTTTTGTACTGATTTGCGAGAACTTAAAATATCGAGCTCCAAAAGCGGAAAATTACATTTGGCGTTCTCAATCTGGTCTACTTAGAGCCGAAACAAATACTGGACTGACTATGTTCTCGTTCTTCATTAAGTTATAATTAAAGATATGACATATTTAAGTTATTGTTGTACATGTATTGTTGTTTATCGTCCCATTCAAGGATCATTCCCTTATATGGAGACGTCACAGTGTGCCAGTGAAGGGCGAGATATTTTTCCTATGCTCGGCACTTATGGCCTTAGAGCAGGGAGAGTTTCTAACGTGCCAATACCTACTGTGACACGGGCCTTCGGATGAGACAGTAAAAACCGAGGTCCCGTGTCAAAGTAGGTGTTGGCACGTTAAAGAACCCTCCCTGCTCTACGGCCAGCAGTGCCGAGCACAGGCAAAATTTGTCCCCCTTCACCGGCACACGTTGATGTCTCCATACGAGTGAAATATTCTTGAGTGGGACGTGAAACAACAATACAATACAATCCAATTTACTGTCTCATCTGAAAGACAGGAACAGCCAATCGTACCGTAGCTGGGATTCGAACCAAGAAGTCTATATAAATTCAGTTCCTGGACCTCTCGATTCGAAGTCGAAATGCTAACCACGAGACAACAATGGCAACACTTGTTCAGGTAATCTTTCTTGGTTTGCTATTAAGAAGATGATTATCTGATATAATTTCTTTTGCTTTTCATTGGATCATACTTAAGTTATGGTTATGCAATAATGACACGATTCTAAACATAATGAATTATTTAAACAAATAGGTTTTTGATAAAAAAGAAATATTTACCATAATAATGAAGTAATGCATATCTATATCATCGAGTCACTATACATTAATGTGATCCTCTATTAGATTGGCATATTATTTTCCAACAGGAGAAAATTTGTCAGATAATTTAGAGGCGAGAAATTAAAATCCGCAACAGTGTCCACATTAGAGTGTACGATGATATTTATTTCTTGCTTTCATGTAAGAATCTTCAGATGTTAACAACTAGCACGAACCTTTGTAAATCTGGATGTGAGATCAGGTGCCACGGAGGAGACAACATTTCCTTCATTTCATAGTCTAAGATGAATTTCACGATGAAAAACCAATTTGTAAACATGAATTGTTATACAAAAAGGTGCAAATAGGTAATTAGATAAATGAATTACAGAGAATACCAAGGCAATTTACAGCAGAGTGCAATAAGAACAAATAAGTTATGAAAATTGTATGAAGAGCTGTACGAAAATCCGACTGCACGGAAACAACGTGCCCCAACTCTCAGACACCAGGAATCTGGTATAATGTATGAGTCTGCCTTTGACGCGATAAATTCAATGAACAAAGTAGTAAAAGGGGTAAAGTAGAAGATACCAAGGGGCATTCCAAATTCAAAAAGTCGACGACAGACAAAGTTACGAATGCATTCTAGAACTGAAATAATTTATCAACATTAACACTACATGATTTACAAGTGATGCAAAACATGAAATGTGTTGTAATTTTGACTACATACGAAAAAAAAAATCAACATCGACGTAGATTCTTAAACTTAAGATAAACGATAGGTCACAGACATTTAAGAATGTGTTTTGAAGAAGAAATGTAATGCAAATCCCGAAAGATTGTATCTTACAGATGCGTGTAAAATATTAATGCTATGAAGTATAGCAGGTGGTTTGACATACCTGTACAAGGGGAATGTTGCAGGACAGATGAAGGCGGGATTCACCGATTGTGTACCGTAAGATTTAACTTATCATATGTCTGTACAACAGAACTTCAGGTGAATCGCTTCCACCTGTAAAATAGATAAACACGACTAAACATTGACTGACACTGGTGTTTTCTTTTTCCGATTTGTATAGGTCCCCGAATTTACAGTTTAAAGGAGATATTTATCAGTCAGTGATTGAAGTATTTGTGAAACAGAATATACCACTTCCTATGATTCTAGTTTTGAGAGAGAGAGAGAGAGAGAGAGAGAGAGAGAGAGAGAGAGAGAGAGAGAAATTTTCATACTGATGGTTTTTATCCCACGTGTATACATGTATTAGCCCTGATATAGGTTACGTAAGAGTGGTCCTAGATGAACCAAAGAAGTGTTTGGTGGAGTAAAGTTTGTACCAAGTTCTATTTGAGAGGTGTTAAGTATGCTTACATTTATCTTCTGTGTTCGAAGATAGTGGACTCGAGAAGTTTCTCAAGCGGTGTCAAATATTGAATAAGAATCAAACCTGATAAAAACCAGTCAAACAAGGTAGAAACAAATATCGGGGACCGGTGTCATGTTAACGGAATCGACGAGACTCAGATTTTCTCAGTGGGAGACCAAGCTTCAGTATGTTGTACAAATTCTATTGTTTAAGTTTGCAAAACTATTTTGACACCGAAGTACATTTATATAAGCGGCACTCGAACACGCTCTTGTAGAGATAATACACTGGTTGCCGAAATCGCTAACACGATCTTGACCCATGTTGTTTCAGTGGTGAAAGGCAAAATTTGAAAGACAAACATGGGTAAACACGGGCCCTTCTGCTCCAACTTAAAATATTATCAGTTAGCAAAACGATCTTGACAGGTAAAACATAACTCGGGGAGATCAAAGATGTGAACAAATATCTAAACAACACCTTGGCGGTTGGAGGTAGCAAAGGTTAGGGAAAAGATATGAGAAATATGAAGATATTGAAATAGTAGAGAACTTTTATCCGTTTTAAATTAGGTAAAGTTCAAATATCGTAGAGTCAGTTCATCAATAATTAAAAGAACATAAGACGTGGAACTCTTAAGGAAATGGAATGATACTTAAGATAAAATACGGGATTAAGAAAACCCAAAAGTACGATTTGATAGGTACATGAAGAAAAAATGTATTGCTAATGATGTCACACCTGAAACATGTGCTAAAACAAAGAAATTCTTAATTCTAGAGAGCATTTTAAATATGTGATCTGGTACCTGCGATCTCCTTTGTAATTTGCCCTTTTCCTGAAAATATAAAAAGCACGAAGAACAAAGTATCATTGAAGAAATCATGAAAGGATAAATAAACTACAAATTATAAAATTCCACGTCCTTTTAACACCACTTGTGCATGGACGCGTTAAGGAAGTAATGTTTGAAATATGTTACTGAGGAAGAAATGGATACTTTCCCTGTCATAATGTCACCAAGAAAGAACAAAATATGACAGTTATTGTTTATAATCATTATCATTTTGGGGTTTCAGATATCTATGAAAATATGATAAATGAGACTAACAGATACATGTAAAATGAGATTATGCGATTACGGGAGTGTTGATATTGTAGCTCTTCTGCTCTAAGAGGCGTATTTGCACGTCGCATAACGGAGACTGTTTTGTTGGGACTGTTTTCCAAAGTAAGCAAAGGGCATACCATGCCACAAACGTATATAATTTATTTCAAGGCGGAAAAGAATGAAATTTGACTACTTTTTGGTGTAGATAGCTAGGTATATTCTTTTGATAACGCTTAAATGAGGAAAACCCAAATAAAAATACTAATATGCAGATATACGCATTGTTATATAACAAGAACAGCCCCACCTTACTGTACACTTTGCCAGCTAATCGCATCTTCACGCTGAAGAGTTCTACAAAGGGAGAGTATCTCAAAACCGACGTATATAGAAAATTCAATTCTATATTAAGCATTAGATATTTCGTCAGTTTTAAAAATAAATGACAAATGTCAAGTGTTTAACTGAGGAAAACATTGTCCAGATAGATTGTCTCTTTTCCTGCGATGATATTTGAACGGTTACTTCTAGTACTTGAAGGATAGTAATGTCAAAAAAGCATAATGCATACCAATCAGGAAATCAGGACTAAAAGAAAATACGAAAATGCGGTTACTTCTAGTACTTGAAGGATAGTAATGTCAAAAAAGCATAATGCATACCAATCAGGAAATCAGGACTAAAAGAAAATACGAAAATACAAAGGCTTCCTTGATAAAAAGAATAGCATAGCTCTGTTTATTATTGCTAATATATCTCTCCTTTTCCGCTTTTATTCTCTTTCATTCCTTCTTTCTCTATTTCTCTGTCTCTCCATTTCCCTCTGTCTGTCTTTGTTTCTCTTTTTCTTTCTCTCTTCTGTGTCTGTACACTTACGAAAAATCCGCTGTTGTGAGACAATAAATCGCTGTTCTGTATAACGGCGCCCATTTTGTACCGATTTGACAATTTTATAGTCCCAGCGTCTGACATAAACTTCTGAGGTTTCCCCACTTTTATTCAAAACAAAGCACAAAGACAAATTACACCCCAACTTTTTCTTTTGATTGTATCCTCAACGTATTTTGCTTGATATAAAACATGTAAGGGGAGATCTGAACCAAGACGTGACTAGTGTATCAATTCCCCACAACAGCTCTGCAGCGAAGTATCAAAAAGAACATTGGTAAACTGCATTGTACCGTTGAAATGCCAGAAAGAGGCTCATTTTCCTTTAACAAAAAATTGGACGTGATCCCAATTTAAAACATATTATTAAAGATTGAAATAAAGGAATTTGATTATTGTTTAATTATTTTTGGTGTGTAGGTGCGTGTATTATTGGTAAAATATTTTTTGTCCGCTTCGTTCCTTCTACTTTCGAGGCGTTTCAGACAATGGTCGATCGACAACGTCATTACAGGACATGAAGGATGTTTCACTTCAGTCCTGGAAAAGGAAATCTTATTTCAACGTTAAGATATGACGCTGTTGGTGTTTTATATCATGTTGTGTTACGACAGTCATATTCTGGGTGGCTGCATCAGACCTAAGCAGATTTCAGAAGTTTTTTTTATCAATGCTTAGGGTTTTATCAATCGTATTGAAGAAACTGAAACGCAATGCCAGCTACTATGGCACGGGACGTCGAATTTATATGCCAATCAAAGATAGGGGTAAAGTTGCGGTACAGCTAATTAATTCTAACACGTTAAACGTCCAGATTAAAGGGCGAGCATCCTATTACAGAGAAACTTCTAGCTTTCAAAAGTGTATGAAAACCAACAGCCTGTTCTTGGAAGAACTTCTGATATTATTTGCAATGAAATTTCGGTTTTATAACCTTTGTCAAACAACAAATCTATACAAATAGTCATGCATGTAAGGATTTACATTTTAATATTATTAATTTTAATCCTAGCTCTACTGTTGAATACATTTCATTTTGTCCTTATCTAATTTTCAAATAAAAAAGAAATTAAAATTTAGTACAGGACAAATACTTTCTTGTTCTCATTTAAAATCCCTCCAGTTCAAAAACCAGTAAAGTATAATTTCATTAAATAATTACAACTTCTGCGAATAAAAGATTTCTTCCTTGGTATATTTGAATATCCCCCTTTCATATGATGGGGATTTGTATTTTGAATTCATTTGAGGAATAAAGAAATCGCGGAGATACATAAAATGATAAGAATTGACATGTATGCTCGATACAAAATAATACGTCCGCAATTTGAAATGCACGGACACGATTTGTCCTGTTTCTTTGACTCAAGTGATGGTTCTTTGTTTCTAAACTGATTAAAGTTGAACTATCATAACAATATATCCCAGGTGTACCTGTCCCTCCATTGTTATTGCTGACCAGAGAGTCCTCCTTCCTTTTGAGGTTTTGTTTTCCAAAGACTAGTAAGCAAACTTTGTCCGGATTTAAATCATGCCCGTTTTCAATTTTGTTGTTAATACATGTCATACATGTGTTAGTTAGCTGCAATCAGAAATAAATTATTTTGTTAAGTCTTTTCATGTAGCACGTGTGGTAAACGGGTGGAACGTGGTGTTTTGATACCCGTGCAATACAATAGATAGGAACCCAGTGTCCTTAAGTTTCATTTAATGTTTGCCGCTAATGTTTATTTAATTAATTTATGTAAATAAATAAGAAAAATTGCTTTACATGATAAATACACGTCTTACCAGCATTTAAAACAATTTTGTAAAAGAGATTCTGTACGCTATATGTTTGAAATTAAATCGACATTTAAATCAAAGGCTTATACCAACAATGTGCTCAACAAAGCGAAACTGATTGTATATATGCAAAATACAACGGATTAATTTTCAACATCTAATTCTTAAACACAAAAGAACACAGGAGGACATTAGTTATCTAACAAAGTATCGAATTGATCTTAAATTAAAATCCGTTTTTGGTCGCGATGACCCGAAGATGCGTTTAGAACACGATATACTTTCAACTTGGATTTGCTCGTCAATTTTTACAGCTCTTTTTGCATGTGTATCCATATGATTTTATTTTTCAATTACGTTTGCCTTAGCAAGGTAACAATTTAGAACAAAAGAAATAGAACATATGTCTAGAATACATTTAAGGAGAACTCGACGTTCTATGTCCACACAAATGTTACGGTGTCACAGTTGTTCTGTTTTACTAGCTACTTACAGTGTGAGCCCTGAATCAATCTTAAGAATATTTTAACACTAATTGACGACAGTAAAATTACCATTATCAAAATGCCTTCAACATAAAAAAGAGAGAACACTTTGCGATGACGGAATCGGAGTGGAAGGAAAATTGAAGTAGAACCAAAGTATGTTTGAAAATATAAAATAATGACGGTTAAACATGGAAAACCATTGCAAATCCCTAGCGAGATGGGACCAGGTGTCCGGAAGGAGTCGACGTCCCCTGTTGGCATAACACACTAAATACATAAATACAGTCAACTCCATATATAAGCAAGATATTTATCTCGTTAAAGTCGATCTTCGTTACTCGAAATTACAAAGTAATGCATGGAAAATGCACAGGGAATAGAAATCTTCTCGTAACAACCAGTACCTCGTTACATGCGAACCCGTTATTTGCAGAGTTGATTGTAAGTCAAATGATGCGCACCGAAGATAAAAAAGAAACATGGTGATCTGCGATGTTTTGCTTAAGACGAATGTAAAATACTACGAATATATAATGTCGTTTTTCTTTACCGAAATTTCCGTTAATATAATGACGAAACCAAAGTAGTTGGTGCATTGAAGTATTTAAATTTGAAACGAAATTTATCTTTAATTTCTACATTATTCGAAAATCTATATTCTTGTAAAATTTATTATAAAATTGTAATACAACGTCGGCTGGATTACCCTAATTTCTTGTTAAGGAGTTCATATATTAAATCTATACGCACGAGTATAGGGGATTTTTATATCCATGAGTGAACTTTAGAAAATACGTAATGCGTTCATAGTTTACAGGAATGGATGGTATTTTAGTGCTATTTTCATCATCTAGTAAAATTCGCTGTGGTCCTACCCGTCTATAACAACTGACATATGAATGTTGTAAAGTATCTGGAATTTTCATCTAAATCAGTCAAATGCATCATAAAATCTATTTGTCGCGCAAAGCCATTGTTCGTCTGTGTAATACAAATAGATATATAAAGAAAGTCTACAAAGATTTATGCGAGAGCATTCATTCCAGTACCACATCAAATTATCAGTAGTTTGTTAAGATGGTTTAATGTTCGAAAATGTTAATCTAATAAACGAATAGAGATTTTAATCATTTTCCATCAGTTTACAATATACTGACATTAAGCTTGTGTTGCCTTTAACATATTTACAAGAGATAATGCTGTCAGCCATGGAAATTTTTATCATAAAATCAACATTAAATAAGAGTATATATTTCAATTTTCAACAATAAACCATATCATAGATGCAGATTTTGAGGGTCTTATGTACCCTGTAGTCAAATAGCAAAAAGGAACTATAAAAGTGTACAGATTTACCATGAACTATTCTGACAATGGTAGCCAACATAATAAAAAGCGTCATTATGTAGATATAATACAATTTCGATCTGCTGTGTGGAGTTGTTGTTTAATTTATCAATCATACATTTTTCGTCATATGAAGAGAACATCAAGTGGCAAGGGAGAGGTTTGACCATTGGGCTTAGTGCCACTGAATAATTATGAGTATTTAATGTACCCTCATCTACTGTGATTCGTAATCTCGGTGTTATCATCTCTTTTTAAGAGTAGAAAACGATAATTGTTTCAGCGATGGTTCGAGCCCTTGATCCCCTGGCCATAAGTCTTTCACTCTGTTGTGGAGCAACGGCGGTTTTCAAGATGACACTAATCAGGGTACAGAGGAATTATAACTGTAGAAACAAAGAGATGCCAAGATACTGTGCGCTTGAATATGATAAAATAGGAATGATAGATTTCGCAACACAGAGTATGAAAATCATATATACCACAGGTATCAATTGCCAAAATGAATAAAAAAAACTAGAAGAAAATTCACAAATTTGGTGATTATTTGATAAACACGGACTTCCGAAAAAAAGAAGTTTTACTTAGGCGATGTATATTTCTTTTGTGTAATCGGGTGTCAAAAGAGAATATATGAATATATTATTTTTACGATGGCAATCACCACCGTGATTATGCGTTGATTATGAAACAATGAAATGAAAAATGAATGAATGAAAAAAAGTATTTTAAAATTTCATGTTGGTTATATTTTTATTCAATGTCCAACTCAAGAAACTTTCACTTTTATCAATACCGTGTCACCGTGTGCTGATGAAGGGCGACAAATTTTGCCTATGCTTGGCACTGCTGGCCGTAGAGCAGGGAGGGTTCTTTAACATGCCAATACCTACTGCGATACGGGACCTTGGTTTTACGTGGCTTGGGCTCGATCCCCGGACCTTTCGATTGCAAGTCGAACACGCTAACCACTAGGCCAAAGCGGCCATCGAAAAAAAAAACCTCAGTCCTATACAATGGATTTTAAAAACCAATGCACTTGGAAAGAATATTAGAGTGAAACAAAAAACGTACAATGTCAACGAAACTGTGCTTTATAAAATATGCTTTGACAAAACCTTTAGCGCAGTAAATGTGTCAAATGAGATTCTTTGTCAGACTTGCTTGTATTTAAATATGTTTTGTGGTCCTCCAACTTAATCAGTTCAAAGTGATGAGTTGCAAAGACATGATCTGACCTAGCTTCTTGTCAGAGTTTAGACTTAACGAATTCACAGTGAGTAAATGTGGTTTTTCAAATGTGATTTAAAAATCAAGACATTTGTGTAACTCAAAGGAACGTAATAGTGATATTAGGTTGAGAACAATAAGATACTTCATCGTGAAACAACACATTAGACTTTTAATCGCAATAATGCTCATCAAAAATTCAGCCCGATTCAGTCATGAAAATGCTAGGTTTCTGAATATTGATCAATAATAATAATGGTGATAATAATAATAATAATAATAATAATAATAATAATAATAAAACAACAGCTAATGAATTCCATTGAGATTCAGTTATAAATATGTGACTGTAACAGCAAGTTGTTACGAAATAGATAATATTCCCAAAATCTGGCTCCCTGCATTTAATGTTAACAAGTCCGCCCAAGACATATATACATGTATATATAT
>JACSZP010019876.1:0-12664 GCA_016161895.1 Pinna nobilis
TACGATGCAAAATAATCATACTTCGTTATAATCACATCAACAGCACGGAAATAAGAATTAGCTCATACCAGAGCAATGTTGAAATTATGAACTGCTAAACAGATACAATTTCCCTGTATCTACTGCATTTTCCCACCTAGGTGAACACACAGGTGACCCCCTGGGTATACACACTCGGGTCAGTTGATTCCAGAGGTGATTGACAGGCACCTTGCTGTCAGACCAAGTTACCTGTACAGGTAGTGGGCGGTCCTTAGAACTTCCCCTTTAAGTATGTGACAAGGGAAACATATCCCTCATCATCTGTTTTACAGAGTTACCTTATCGATCCACCAGGTCATGATGGCGACCATAAAACTTTCGAATAGATGACTTCAATTTCACTATTAAGAACCCTTTGTTAAGCAACTTTTTTGTCAGCAGCAACTCTCTATCCAGGAAATACTAATAGGAAAAGCATGCTCTTGAATATTGTATCAACTGAGAGATGTATACTCTAAATGCAGGTGCTGCGAGAATATTACTGCTTAAAAATGGAAAGTTCACAATATGGAAATCGAAGTCATATCTTTTGTCGTAATGTTTTGTTCTTAAATGCCCCTCACTGTCAATCTCTAGGTGTGGATATGAGACAGACCTGGCAGTTTCCGTGGTGTTCTTTATTTCGAGGTCATTTGGATAGATGCGATCAATATATTCATCAAATTTGGGATTATTTAATAAAAGAACGTCATCTATATAGCGGAACGTGAAGTTAAAGGCCCGGGTCAAGTTCTTTTAATTATTCTTTAACAGCTCCTGCACGAAATTAGCCTCTTACGATTTAAGAAATAAGTCAGCAAGTAGAGGAGCACAGTTTGTACCCTTATGGATTCCAACAGTATGTTGAAAAACCCACCTATCGAACACAATAAATATGTTATCGATCAAAAATTCAAGCATTCTGATGATATCATCTTTAGTGAACTTTTTGTTAGAATCAGAGTGTTTTTAACAAAATATGGTTTATCCCTTCCTAGAACGAGATATTTGTATCTACGTTCGCCATTCTCTTTGACAAAACAAAGCTGAACTAATTATTTAATATTCTCTTTTAGTTTAGAATGGGGATTGGTTGTATAGAGAGTAGTAAAATCAAATGTTTTACACTCTTACACGAAAAGACCAACATTGTTTATATTCCAAAAAATCTTTAGAGTTTTTTAGAATCCAAATCTGATTCACACCACCCCTTGAGTAGCGAGTATAACCGTAACTTCGACAGCCGTCTTTGAAAGCTTTCAAGATAGATGTTAAAAATTTGGAATGAGGCTTTTAAGTAGCATTTTGCAGACCCAGCAATATACTGTTGTTTGAAAGGACACCTGTAATTTCGGAATCCAGAAGAGTAAGAGAAGATATTGTTCCTCGTCTTTAGTTGAAAAACCAAAAGAACATAACACCGATCTATGATTGGCAACGGTTTCCTTTATCGTAAGGGTTGCAGTGGTATATTTGAAGTTGCCAAGCGAATTGTCAATGCCTGATTCCTTTATCAAGCAAGCTAATGTAATGTGATTGGCATATGAAGACTATATTGTCAGGGGCTTTGTCTTCTGACACAACAACATATTTGTTATAGAGGTAAGACAGTTGTTTCGCAACATTTAGGTCTTTGAATATTGATGTTGCCTTTGTGCTCATCGACCCTTTTGAGTTTGTGAATCATTTTGTGTATCAAAGACCTCACTGACTTCACCTATTCTGAAAGAGTGCTAACATTCTATTTTTCACGATTTGCTAATTTTCTTGCGTACTCCTCGATAGAATCCATAAGAATTTTAAAAATATGCATCCACTTTATTGATTTTGACTCACGATATTTCGGTCCCTTGACCAAACTATTCCATTGAGTTACGTTTTGAACAATATTTAGCTCACCAGTTATAATGTGGACAGCAGGGTTATACACGAATAGGGAATTTGAACATGTGCAGTCAGGAAGTTTTGACTTGTAGTTGTCCAGATTTAGATCTTGCAACGCATGTTTATTGTATAAAATTCTGGTTGCAATTGGTCTGGTATGGTATATGAAATGATAGGAACTGACTGGTCCTTAAAATATGGAGGAATTGTAGACTTGACTGCATGCCGATGGAGGATATTCCGCAGGTGAATAGCATCTAGTCCTTTGTTAGAAAGGAAAGTCCCAGAAACGATATTTTCTCTGCTACCACCGTCCCGACAGCAATAGGCAAGAAAAGTCTGTAATAACCATATCTTGGACAATAGCTGATAGTTTGTAATGGTTTGAATTGCAGTCTAAGAAAATGTTTTCCAAACAGTAGTTGTAGATTGAATTCAGTATAGTAAGTGGCGAAGAGTAAAGTTTCATGCGGATGTGATCAACACCCAATGGTTTTTGTATGGATGATAGAAGGTCATCGAATGAAACATCATGACGTTAGGGTGATGTATAATGACGATGCCCGTGGCTCGCCTACCTGGAGGAAAACATTCATCACATTCACTGAACTACAAGAGGAGTTCGAAAGAATACCTATACCATCAATTTTATCATTATAACCATATGGTGTTGCAGTTCCTTGTTGCCGTATCCAATAGCCCTCTTTTTGTCTACTGAGAGGTGTTGCGAGGGTTGGATTATTTGTCCGATGATACATTTTTTTTTTTCGATGATACAAACTTGCATAGACGGGATGGAATTATCATGTTGGTTGAAATGCCGATAAACGATATCGTTGGCATTGTTGTTGATGCCTAATCGATGACAATTCATACGTTTGCGAAGTTCGCCCTTAGTCTCCCTACATATATACCAACCCACAAAATCACACTTCAATTTGTAGACTAAGTGACCAAGTTTTAATCAAATCGGTCATTCATAACTGAAGTTATCAACTGAAAATTAACCTATGTCCATCAATTAAATTCACCTACTGTAACACGAGACATCGACTTTTAAACTGGTTTACAGTCTCATCCGATGGTCAAGAAAATCCAATACCGCTCGCCAAGCTTCGCCTTCAGGCTCACAATCTGAAGATGGCAGTTTTACCGCGGAAACACGGCTACTCTCAATGCTAAATATACAATTACCACTAACCAACTACAACTAATAGTAAAAGTCGCATTCCGCGAAACAAGAAGGCCCTCAATGTTAAAACATACACATACCAATTACTAGCTACAACCAATTGTAAAAGTCGCATTTTGCAGAAACACGAAGGTTCTTAATTCTAACTGTATACCAATTTTAACCAAGACCAGAAGTCGCATTCTGCGAACCATGAAACTCTCAATGTTACTACAAACATACCATTAATCCAACACAACGAAATCTAGAAGTTGCATTCCACTAACCCATTAAAACCAAATCTTGAAGTCGAATTACACAAAACATGAAGACTCTCAATTTTGATTTTACATACCACTGACCCACTACAACAGCCTAGAAGCCGCATTCTGCAAAACACGATGCCTCTTTATATTGACAATACATGCCACTAACCAACTACTACCAATGTTATAAGTCGTATTCCACAAAACACAAAGACCCTCACTGTTAACTATACATGCCACTTACTCACTACAACCAGGTCTAGAAGTCGCATCCCACAAAAACACGAGGACCCTCAATGTTAACTATACTTGCCACTTACTCACTACAACCAGGTCTAGAAGTCGCATCCCACAAAAACACGAGGACCCTCAATGTTAACTATACTTGCCATATACTCACTACAACCAAGTCTAGAAGGCACATCCCACAAAAACACGAGGACCCTCAATGTTAACTATACTTGCCACATACTCACTACAACCAAGTCTAGAAGGCACATTCCAAACAAACACGAAGACTCTCAATGTTAACTATACATGCCATTTCCAACTACAACCAACCACCAAGTCTAGAAGCCGCATTCCATAAAACACGAGGACTCTCCACTGTTAACTATACATGCCATTTCCAACTACAACCAGCCACCAAGTCTAGAAGCCGTATTCCACAAAAACACGAGGACTCGCACTTTTAACTATACATGCCACTCACCTAATACAACCAGGTCTAGGAGCCGCATTCAATAAAACACGAGGACTCTTCACTGTTAGCTATAGATGCCATTTCCAACTACAACCAACCACCAAGTCTAGAAGCCGCATTCCATAAAACACGAGGACTCTCCACTGTTAACTATACATGCCATTTCCAACTACAACCAGCCACCAAGTCTAGAAGCCGTATTCCACAAAAACACGAGGACTCGCACTTTTAACTATACATGCCACTCACCTACTACAACCAGATCTAGGAGCCGCATTCAATAAAACACGAGGACTCTTCACTGTTAGCTATAGATGCCATTTCCAACTACAACCAGCCACCAAGTCTAGAAGCCGTATTCCACAAAAAAAGGAGGACTCTCACTGTTAACTATACATGCCACTCACCTACTACAACCAGGTCTAGGAGCCGCATTCCGCAAAACAAGAAGACTCTCAATGTTAACTTTACATACCACTAACCATCTACAAACAAGTCTAGATGTCATATTCATCAGAAACACGAAGACTTTCAATAATAATACTTCACATAATGCTACATGTATACATGTAAATACCACTTACTAAGTTGTCCACTACATTCAGTCAAGTGTAGATGCCGCATCTGTGAAACATGAAGGCTGTATGTTAACTGTTCACACAATTAAACAACTAGCGCAGCGAAAACAAAACGAAAATAGTTTCATTCTTAAGAAAACACCACTGGCCGTATGCATACCAGAGTTAAGCACCTTGTAGTAATTATTCAAAAGGGTCACATAGAGAGGTTTCATTGAAGTAAAATAACCGAGAGAAGGCACCTTTGGTGATGTAAATGGAGGAATAAGAAAACCGTCATCGGTGTATTAACTGGAGGTCAGAACCATTACCGTAGTAACTAAATAAGAAAGAAAAACAACATTGACATAACCAACTACAAACAGGAGCGCTAAGAAAATAAAACGCTAATAGTTCCATTGCCAAGGAAAAAAAACGTTGGTCTTATATACGCCAAAATAACGCACATTGTAGTTATTATTCAAAAGGGTCACAGAGCTCGAGAGGTTCCATTGACGTAAATAAACGAGGGAAAAACAGCCTTGGTGTGGTAAATGGAGGTCAGAGAAAAGCAGCTTTGGTGTGGTAAATGGAAGTCAGAGAAAAGCAACTTTGGTGTGGTAAATAGGGGTCAGAAAAAACACCTTTGGTGTTGTAAATGGAGGTCAGAGAAAAGAACCTTTGGTGCTGAAATTGGAGGTCAGAGAAAAGCACCATTGGTGTTGTAAATTGGGGTCAGAGAAAAGCACCTTTAAGTTGTAATTGGAGGTAAGAGAAAAGAACCTTTAAGTGTTGTAAATGGAGGTAAGAGAAAAGCACCTTTAGTGCTGTAATTGGAGGTCAGATAAAAGCACCTTTAAGTGTTGTAATTGGAGGTCAGAGAAAAGCACCTTTAAGTGTTGTAATTGGAGGTCAGAGAAAAGCACCTTTAAGTGTTGTAAATGGAGGTAAGAGAAAAGCACCTTTAGTGCTGTAATTGGAGGTCAGAGAAAAGCACCTTTAAGTGTTGTAAATGGAGGTCAAAGCAAAGCACCTTTAGTGTTGTTATTGGAGGTAAGAGAAAAGCACCTTTGGTGCTGTAATTAGAGGTAAGAGAAAATCACCTTTGGTGCTGTATTTGGAGGTCAGAGAAAAGCACCTTTGGTGTTATAAATTGAGGTAAGAGAAAAGCAACTTTGGTGTTGTAAATGGAGGTCAGAAAAAACACCTTTGGTGTTGTAAATGGAGGTCAGAGAAAAGCACCTTTGGTGCTGTAATTGGAGGTCAGAGAAAAGCAACATTGGTATTGTAGATGGAGGTCACAGAAAAGCACCTTTAAGTGTTGTAATTGGAGGTAAGAGAAAAGCACCTTTAAGTGTTGTAATTGGAGGTAAGAGAAAAGCACCTTTAGTGCTGTAATTGGAGTTCAGAGAAAAGCACCATTGGTGTTGTAGAAGGAGGTCAGAGAAAAACACCTTTAAGTGTTGTAATTGGAGGTCAGAAAAAAGCACCTTTAAGTGTTGTAATTGGAGGTAAGAGAAAAGCACCTTTAGTGCTGTAATTGGAGGTCAGAGAAAAGCACCATTGGTGTTGTAGATGGAGGTCAGAGAAAAGCACCTTTAAGTGTTGTAATTGGAGGTAAGAGAAAAGCACCTTTAGTGCTGTAATTGGAGGTCAGAGAAAAGCACCTTAAGTGTTGTAATTGGAGGTAAACACCATTGGTGTTGTAAATGGGGGTCAGAGAAAGCACCTTTAAGTGTTGTTATTGGAGATAAGAGAAAAGCACCTTTAGTGTAATAATTGGAGGTAAGAGCAAAGCACCATTGGTGTTGTAATTGGGGTCAGAGAAAAGCACCATTAAGTGTTGTAATTGGAGGTAAGAGAAAAGCACCTTTAGTATAATAATTGAAGGTCAGAGAAAAGCACCATTGGTGTTGTAAATGGTGGTCAGAGAAAAGCACCTTTAAGTATTGTAATTGGAGGTAAGAGAAAAGCACCATTAGTGTAATAATTGGAGGACAGAGAAAAGCACCATTGGTGTTGTAAATGGGGGTCAGATAAAAGCACCTTTAAGTGTTGTAATTTGAGGTAAGAGAAAAGCACCTTTAGTGTAATAATTGGAGGTAAAAGAAAAGTACTTTTAAGTGTTGTAATTGGAGGTAAGAGAAAGGCACCTTTGGTGTTGTAAATGAAGGTCAGAGAAAAGCACCATTGGTGTAGTAATTAAAGATCAGTAAAATCCCCATTAGCGTATGGACTGGAGGACAGAACCATTGCCGTAATAACTAAATGAATAGGAAAACAACATTGACATAGAAACAGTCAAGTCACAAAAAGTTGTAGGATCAAACGGCAAGAGAAAACACCTTTGTTATAGTGTATATATGTCACATAAAACACCATTGGCTTCATGTAAGTCAGGAAAGAGCATCAGTGGTATAGTATAGGCAAAAGTAAAAAGTATCACATGATTGGAAAAAGGTTAAAAGGTCATGATTACTATTGTATCCCATCTTGATGCCAACGAAACGAAAAACGTTTTCAATGTTTAGTAAACATTAGCATATTTGATACATACATACATACATATAGCATGCACGCACGCAATCACGCACGTACAAACATACATACATACATACATACATACGAAATTTTCATTGACATTTCTTCATTGTTAAAGAAAAGATCGATAGAAAGCTTAGTGTCACTACTATGACACACCTTTCACTTCGTCTGTCGTTAAGAATCTTGGGTGTCAATACCTTCATGTTGATATACAAGTGTATTCTTTTATGTATTTATAACCATATTGCGTGAAATTATTTATGCTCTAGGCTTGAACTTGTGTACTTTTGTCGGGAAAATCAATAACAAGTCAGCATTCATTTAAACATATCTGCATGTTCTATGAATTGTAGTTAATATACTACACAATCAATCATTGAACAGTACGTGCTTCGACACAGGGGATACATGACCTTTGTGTGAGTTGATGTATCGCTGCACAATAGATTCACTTTCTGATGCACCAAACCACAAAAACAACGATTTCGTGATGAAATATTTTCAATTTGCACAATTTTCATTACCATAATCATCTTATACTCAAATTCAATACACAGAGTGAGAAGGGACACATTTTATGCCAAACACTTATGATGTAATGAAACGCTCCAATCTATTTTTAAATAACTTTCGTAGCAATAAGCTGACATAACATTTTTGTAATCGGTGTTTGTAAATAAAAATAATCCGACGGGATTTAAAGATAGAAAAGTAGCTTAAGGTGTACTGTAGACAGAAATTATGTCAACGTGTCTAATGTAAAAATAACATTCAGTGCGTGTGTTGAATGCTATTGTTGGTCGGACATTCCACCTCTCGTCCGCTTGTCATTCAAATGTTGTTAAAGTTTAAAAGGTTAGGCTTTGGCAAATGGGACAATTAAGACTTCTGGTTGTATATCAGTATGTATGCTTTTGTTTAGTAAATTGATTAATATTTTTGCGCTACTTTCAAAATATCCCAAAAGTAGGAAGTAGATTTTAATTCTATGGATTTATCGAATGAAAAATAATTTGCCTTTTTCTTTATCAAAATGAAAATTGACATTTTGTACCGATTTATAACAAATATTTCCTTATTTGGATAGAACCGTGATAATTTTTTATATTTCCCGAAATTGCGTCTGATGTATTCCTTGATGTAAACTGGTTATTGTGATCCCATTTCTGCATTTTCATTGCGATAATGTTTGAAATCGGGCTGTTGGATCACAAAAAGGTAACAATTCTATTTTTTTATTCAGGTTCTTGCAAAATTATACTGTAGTTGAAAGGAAAAGAGGATTTTTGTATTTTGATCTCTTTGATAACAGTTATCCATTAAATTGATGACAAGATTTTAATTTCTGATGACCACCCTTTTGTGAACAATTTGCAAAAACAAATGTGTATAGTCCTATGTTGAAAAAAAAACCGCATCATACGACGTGTAACGCTCACCGCCTCAATACAATTAGAAAATTAATTAAACTATAAAAATTGAAAACATGAACGCCTTCACCCAGGTTTTGTAAGACGGTATAGTTTATAATGTCAACTTTCGTTTATTACCTTTAATTAAATTCTAAACTCAATAGTTCAAGGTAAGTTTAAATATTCAAGATTAGATTTAGTGTGAAAGGTGTCAAGTAATCGGTTTTGAGAAACGGGTATTAAGATACATGTGCGAAGTTTTGTTGTATAGACTTTGGTAAGCTCCGCTATATTTATTGTTCCTTTACTCATTGTTGATATTTGAAATTTCTTAGTTACAAAACTGCTGAAAAAGAAAACATACATACATACATTTTATTGTAGGAAGACCTGATAAACTTTGCAATAGACGCTTGAGTCAGTAGAATTTATTTCTCTCTATCCTTTGCATTCACCGATTATGATTTATTATTCTGATAATTTTTTTTACTCAAGAGCCAATGAATTTTGCTTATTCAAACACAAACTGCAGCATATTTGATTGTTCGTTTGGATTTAAAACATTTTATGACTTTCTTACAGAGTTCAAGGTGATTTACATGCGGAGTGAGCACACACACATTTATTGAAGATATTATAAAACATTGTATATGTACAGTACCGAGTTTCGAGTAGTAAACGCAATAAAGGTTTTTCAATACGTATTTCAAAATCCTTTTTCAAAGCATATTTCAAAAAAGCCGAAAAGACATTTACCTGTCACAAAAGTGTTAAGATAATCAAATATTACATCTGAAATAAACTTTGACTTATTCTAAGTTATATCAACTTAATTTCAAGTTAGTTACGGGCAAAGTGCCGACGTTGGTCATTGGTTTGCGTGTTTGCCTTCTGACCTTGAGGGAGTGTGTTCGAATCTGGCCCGCGATGTGGGTGACTGTGTCAGTCATTTAGAATGCAGTAAAATCCAGGTAACGTAACACCGTTATATATTCTTCCCTGCTCAAAAGCCAACGGTATCGAGTCCAAATATGTCTGACTTTATCTTTATAAGGTGACATGTCTCTACATAATAAATGAAATATTCTTGAGTGGGACATTAACGAACAATACAAGCAAGTATCGCACACAATTTTAATCTGTTATTATCTTTACTATTTCGTACGACATACATTATTGTAATTGACTGTTGACCCAAGCACAACTTATTCATTATTCATATTTCCATCAATGCCTCATCGAGTGCAATTATGTTGCAGATCCAATGGAAGTCCAAGGGAATTGTCATCTAAATTACGCGGAGACTTAGGTGCAAGACACGGAAAATGATCCATGTGAAATGTTAATTTTAACAACATAATAACCCGATATATCGTCACCACATGGAGGTCCTCTCAAACTTGATTAAAAGAAAATTGAACATTTTCTTTGAATATATTCCAACAGAGATTGATACTTATTTTATTACAGCAGAGAAAAGTGCTATTCTTATAGATATAATAAATGTCTATTTGTAAAAGTTTAACGCCTCACAAAACTTTTTTTAACTTAACCCTAACTTTTTTGTTTGTGATGTTTTTCATATAAGGATTATGATAGAATAGGATGTATATGCACTGCAACCCGAGTTGTATTGCGGTTCTAGACATTCTTCAACTGTTCTGTGTATTATTGAGAAGGCTCTTGAGACGGTTTTGCGTCAATGGCGCGCGAGAAATAAAATTCTTTACTTTCTGTATGACCTATCAAGGTTGATTCCCGTCTCGATCGTCTGTTGTATATAGCATCAAAATCTCTCCTCGATTTATATTCGTTACAGCATGTCAACCATCTTTAAGTTCGGACACTCGTAAGTGACCTTCTCACATACATCATTTTGATTTTGATTTGGATGTGGACTCTCGGCAGAGCGGCCGCATCCAAAACGGTGCGAACGATCAACAGAAATCCATCCCTCCTCCTCGGCACCTGGTCCCATACCTGCGATATTTCCAGAGGTCTTTGTTTGTCAAAACATCATCTGATTCGTAAGTCTCTCTCTTTCATCTCATGATAATCAATACCGTGGTATTTGTAATATGTCTTTATTATTGATCTGTTGTAATATGTCAATATACATTTGTCATTTTAATCGCAAAGCATGTTGTATTTTATCTAAAACTAGGGCAATGAGCTTTAACTGTTTTCTACTAAGCTACAACAACAAGTTCCGTATTATCATTGACAGAATTTACACTATCAAAACATTCATTCCTAAAAAGCAGATATACAGAACAAGGAGATATGTCCTTTGTGCGTTTTATCATAACATATCTTTTCATGTCAGAAAGAAAGTGACAAAAAATCATAGATCTTGCCCTGGCGATGATCATGAACGGAAAGAGGGGCGCAAGGGGGCTCAGTGCGTGGTAGGAACGTTTGCTTCGTGTGCGAAATGCCCTTGGTTTAAATTTGTATGCGAAGCACATAGTGTTTGAGACAAATATTGGGGGTGTTACGAGTTTGACTTAACTCTAAGCGATAGTACGCATAAGTACAATAAAATCCAACTTCTGGATTTACAGATTGAGAGGTTCGTGTTTGTCAAATATTCAACAAACTTGAATGTTGCCTCCCGATTCTTCTGGGGATTTAAACCTTTGTACCAGTCATGTACCGGTAGTCGACAACTTCTGATGACTATAAGTGAAAGATACTAAAGTGGGACATTAAGCAAAAGTAAAAACACAGAAAACAACGTCACACCATAAGTCCATATAGCCAACAGTTCAATTATTTGCTTTGACAGATTGTTGTGGGGCTAATGGCGCCACTGATAAGATTTAAATGGTCGAAACATGAAAAATAGGATATAAACTTAAAAGTCTCAAAACTGAAATGAAGGGTGAAGAAACTTTCATGTGTGACACAACATTGAAAAAACACTAAACGGTAGCCCATTCATTTTAGCTCTATAGGAACAAATGTGTTGAAACAAAACAACACCATAAAAGGGAGAAAAAGAAATGTATATCAAAAATGTACCAAAAGATGTAAACTTATCAGGGTGAACAAAAATAGAATTTATCAAGTACATGTACTCCTATTGCTTATGTAAGATGTAGGCTCTGCCTTCCATGCAGATATTAGATACTAAATCCTATCTTGAATAATTAACCAATACTAGAATCTCGGACAAAGTACACAATTGACGATTTTGAAAATGAAACCATTGTTGTATTTTGCTTTGCAACATGCCAGTATACAATAAATTATCACTGTATTTTGTGTCTACTATGTCTCGAGTCCTCGAAATATTCATGGAACTGCGATCGTAAAATATTGAGTACAATTAGTTTAGAGAAACTACTCTGTCTCTCTCTCTCTCTCTCTCTCTCTCTCTCTCTCTCTCTCTCACACACACACACGCACATATGTAGATTTTCTCATTTTCAGTTACTTTGACAGAACATTTATATTATCCTGTTATATTTTCAGTGCTTCCAGAGACACTACAAGACATGAGGTCTCATTTGAAAAAAGACGTAGGTTTAGTTTTACAAATGCCATACACAGCCACAAGGAAGGGGTTTGCTGCTGTATATGAAAAAGTAAGCTTTGTTTATATTCACTTTGAACAATTTGATAGTCTTACAGGTGTACCATTAATCAAACTGAGAGCCAGTCATGCCTCTGCTTACATTAGACCATTATTACTAAAGGGTCTAGGGCCTGAGTCCTGATTGCCAGTATTTTGCTGATGTCATTCAGGTGGAGTAGTAAAACTGAAGGTCTTGTCTAAAAGATTGGCTCTGTACTGGTGCTGCACATTGTAAAGTTTTAAAATGCTAATCATATTTTATAAATCTATGTTGTTGACTACACTTTTGGTTATTGAGGGTTTGAATAGTCATGTATGACACCATTTGGAATGGCTTACTGTAAATCCAGAAATTTTCACGCAACTTTTTTTTAGCAAATCAACAGCCATATAGTTATTTGCAATACTTTATTTTCACGCGTGTGAATTTAAGTTGATAATTTGTGTTGTTTGATGCATTTTAATATCAGGTTATTAAATTTAGCTAGGACTTTATTTTCGCGAGTGAGCGCTCTCGCGTAATTAC
>JACSZP010019879.1:183-21115 GCA_016161895.1 Pinna nobilis
CCCCCTGTGGATGATCGATTTATCATTTTGTACTTCCTGTAAAGATATCTCAATGAATATGGGAGAAAATATAATCAATGACATTATGAAGCAATCAATATATGTAATAACTCAACCACATTTTGGTATTGTTTAAGTCACGATAGGATCTGTATTAAGAATACTTCATACTATGTGAGGTTTAAGGCCTTATTGATCCCTTGTCAAATTTTGGGGCACTTGTATTCTTATTTACTCTCTCTCTCTCTCTCTCTCTCTCTCTCTCTCTCTCTCTCTCAATATAACAGGTCGACAGACGAGGTGATTTGGACTCGGTCTTGATAAGAGGGTCAGATATTCTTACAAAGGCTAAATGTGGAGAATTCAATGACCTTACCGGTTCTCTCTCTGACCATCTATAGAAGATAAGAAACAAATATCATGTCTACGACTTTATCATTTTCTATTTAAAGTTGGTGTGAAAAATTCACAGCAAACTTTTTCCTAAATTTTGAATCACTTGTCATAATTAATTAAGAAAATACATGTATTACTTTTTAAATACAGTCGAGTTTTCCTAGAGACCTACCGAAGTAGAGGACTCTCTGCAGCATTTGTGACCTAAATGTTTGCATCCAAATTATAGTTTTTCCTTTAAAAATCACCTGAAGTAAAACACCACCTGCCATATGTGACCATTTGCATATTTCCTTGGACGTTCTCAAACAACAGGTTACACTGTTGGAAAATGAACTTTTAATCGTTCTGTCAGTCAGAACTGCATCAAATTCATACAGTTTTTCAAGGTAATCTAACAGGCTTATATAGTTTGACGAAGATATTTTCTATGCTTTTATGTCTAGAACTGTGACAGCAAGGTTAACGACTGAGTATTCGACTCAAAATTTTAAAAAAGACAAGTACGAAAACTGTATTAGCAAATTACTTTTATCAGAACATGGAAAACTGTTGTATATGTTTCTTTAGAATTCAGTTGCACAATTTCTATTTTTATGGCGCCCCATTACAACGCATTTTTGTACAACATTAACTTCTTTTTTTCATTGTAAATTTCTGCTGACGAACATCTCTTGTGCTGAACACAGTGGGTATATACCGTAGAGTGATGTCACAATTTGTTGACATTATCTTTCATTTGATAACTACGTATCAAATAAAAAAGACCACACTTCAAAGTGTATTGAAATTCCTATTTAAATTACACAAGCATTTACATTTGCGTTTCTGGAAAATTCAATTTCTTTTTATCAAATATGTGTACAGTTTAAAGCTGTTTTAAGAGACTGTACAAGGGAAGGAGAAAAAAGAGTCACATATGCCAGCTGGTCTCTTATATCAGATGATTTATATTACAAATAACCATTTTTGGAACCACTCATGTAGGTCACATAAGACAGATTTTCCTTTAATTCAGTGGGTCGCTAAGGCAGGTTAGACTGTACTTCATAGCAGGAGTTGATAATCCATGGAGCAGCTTTGTTCCGCTTTCAGTGAGGGGGTTCGTATTACTCACGCTTTACCTTTAAGTGTTGTTGTGTAGATAGTTGTTTATAGTATTGGCATTTAGTGTTATTTAGTGTCTAGGATATGTTGGTGAGATGGTTTTGAATGCCTCCTCGGTAACTTCAAATTTCTTTCATCACAAGAATGAAACTTTGATTTAATCGATAAAAAAAAACCCAAGTTTTATCAACTTATATCAACTTCTCTTGTCGGCCCCGATGTTGGCTTGCGGAGATCCTTGCTAAGGCAGGAAACGGAGTACCCGGAGACAGTCCATTTGTTCGATGTAGCGACCACCATACCATCTATGCATATCTTCCAAGTCCAAGGATTGAGCCTGGGTCGCATCAGTGAAAAACGATTATCATGACCACTACACTTCTCGGACTGCTGTCATAGCAGTATCGAAAAAGGAAACAGCCCAAACAAAAAATGCGAATACCATAGGATAAGGGACCAGGTATCTGGAAGGATCCAGCGTTCTCTGTTCTCTGTTAGAATGTTACACCGGTCAGAAGTATAACACAACACTTCAAATTCGTCGTGAAAACTGATTTTACTGTTTTCAAAAATTACTACTATATGACTGTAAGTTCATCGAAATTGATGAACAATTTTCAATGAAAGAAGAAATGAAAAAGACCCAACTTGGGCAATTTGGTATTTTACGATATAGGGTATGCGGTCCGACGTGTGAAATAAACTTTTAAACTTTAATATGCATCAAACAGGTATGTATTTATCAGGACTACTAAAAAGATAATGAGACAGTAAAAACCGAGGTCCCGTGTCACAGTAGGTGTTGGCANNCTCCATATGAGTGAAATAGTCTTGAGTGGGACGTTAAACAACAACAAACAAAACAAACAAAAAACTAAAAAGATAAGTGTAATCTTAAAAGTGCATCTTCCAGAACATGTCTGTTGCAAACAGCCAGCGGATAGTCCTTGAACACAGCAGACAGCCAGATGATAAATAAGTAATAGGTATCGTCTTATTCAAGCTTTTGTCCTATTTAAGATCATTTGGCAGTCACAAACTGAGTCTTTATTGCAAAGCGTTAGTTTGTAACCCTAGTGTCAGCATGAACCTGAATTACACCTTAGGTAAAATAGGTAGTCGTTCTGTAATTGACGTTTTTAAAGAGGTTGCATTAGAATTTGGCATAAATCACCTGTAGATGGTAAAAGCAGATTTGTGTCAGGGTTAAAGTGATATTTATAGTCCTTGTTTTATTATCGAGCGATATAAATATTACCTGTATCAATAAAGTACACCTTTATATCCATTACCTATCAGTGGCTGATGGCTAAATAAGTCCTTTTTTATGGTTCTCGGTTATACAGGTAATATATCATACTCAATTCTCATTTTACAGAAAAATCAATATTCATAGCTCAGAATTTTAATGATTGTTCGAACTCTAGGAACTTGAAACGTGAATTATATAACGACCCAGGTCAACGACCGCGAATGTAAACATGAAGAATAATGTAATTGTGTCACGTCGACATTGGTTTTAAATAAGAACGTCACGGGTAATTAAGCAGGACGTTTTACTACAATTGACTTTGGATCGTGTATTCCTACAGTAACAGGTAACAGGGCCTACCCAGCGAAGGATAAACCACCGTTACCTCTACGATACAGCCTTTTATAGGCCGGGCATATCTGTATTATACTTGATATGAGCAATACACAATTTGTATTGACTATCAGTACTGGATATTACGAATGACAGGAGTTTAATTGCTATCAGTCAATTAGCACTTGTTAAAGTTAAAATATACGATTTTATGTTAATACTGTAAGTCTAGCTTAAATAATCGTGGGTTTGTACTTAGTAGGACACAGTTCGTCCGACCGAATGAAAGATTGTTAGATAGGTAATGATATCTGAGGTGGAATGATAGAATCCAGGTTTTGTGACAAATTTACAAGCGTGCTACCTATGGACCATATACTATAAGTTGTAAAATCGAACTACGAGGGGTAAGTGTTCTTCTTGTATTTGTATTTTTCGAAGTGGGAAAAAAACTTTCTTCTCGATAGATATTTACTTTACCTAATGTATTTTTAACATCATTACAAAAATTACCACTTCAACACTTCTGCGTCTAAATATCGAACCCCACTGAAGACCTAGTAATTTACTTGCGTAATTATCAAGAGTGCTTTGTATTTAGAGTACAACGAACAAACGAAATTTGAGCCATACATCTACTTAAGCTACAGGCGTGATAAATATATTTTCAATTAAATTGTATATATTATTTTAATGATAGCGATATTTCCTTCTTTTTATCATGTCATATGTCTATTTTAGAGAAGTTTTCAAAACGCAGCTAAGCTTGAACTTTTGTCGTTTTGCTTTAATCATTTAAAAACACTGTAAATGCAGACATTTTCGCTTGACTTTATTTTGGCGAGTCAACGAAAATATCTATCTGAGTGTGAACGGAAGATTACATGTATATTTTAATTAATGGTTGCAAAATCAAAAAAGTAAACTATTTTTGCGAAATTAGATGTGTTGCAATATTACGCTCGGATGACAATTTCGCAAATTGAATAGGCTTTACAGTACAAAATTAAAGGTAAACAATTAAAAGTAACGGACATCGATCGGTCTCATAGCTCTTCTGAAGAATACAAAATAAAGGGTTTGGCAAGCACGATCCACAGGATATAACAGAAGTATGGTGGATCGGTAGCCTAGGAGGAGTGGGCGTTCCTTGTCGATCGTCACTCCCACCGTGGGTCCTATTTCTTGATTATGAACAATCCGTTGTCAAAACCAGTGTGTGAAGGACAATCCATTAGAATCAGTATGAAACAAGTCAGACAACACCCGACCCAATGACACTTTGCGTTGGAAAAACTAATCGTTATAACGGCCATTAAACGAGGCTGTTTGAACCCCTGTTACGTCGTCAGTAGCCTGTCTCTATTTAAAAACTGATCATAGCCGCACAGAATAAGCTCTTGCGGATCGAATTATGTGAGAGATATTAACATCATTTCCAGTTGATGCGTTTAATTTTTATTCAAAAGGCATACATAACTTCCCTTAATTACGCTTGAAAGTAATATCTGATGCGCAGTCACCAATTTTAAAATTATGAAATGTTTCGATAATTGATCTGTAAAATTAATTTGTTTCGTTTTTTAAACTTTTTACCCTCTCTTTTCTTTCTTTGAATTTTGCTAGACTCAGATTTCAGAAGAACTATTGAACGTCCTTATTACTCATATATATATATACATGTTTAATTTTTTTTTTTTAAAAGCATCGTTGTTTAACTGTTTTTAAAATAGCTTACACATGATTATGCTCGTGAGTCATACATGAACATTTTAACATCAATTATTTTGAAAAATTGATATTAGATTTCGTTTTACTTGTGATTGATGTTGTGGAACTTATCAATCTTAAAACTTTTTGGACCGACAAAACAAAATTATCATCCTATTCATATAGTGTCAGTTTTATAGTGTACATTTGAATTTGCCGTTCAAGTGTTGTTTCTTCCGGAGTACCTGAACTCAACCCGATGTTTTTGGTCGAGATCGTATTATTGTATTTTCGTTCCATGGGCTGTTGGTTGGACTAGTTTTGGGGGATATTTTCTCTTTTTGTTGTGACAAGCGTTTCGACCCTTGAATGTCCCCGTTGGTTTCTTAAACTCTTTTTTTCTTAACCAACGTGTACAATGGTCAAAACGTAGGGAAAACAAAATCAAATATCAAACAACAGCACAGTGATTTTGCTGTTTATCTTGGCGTGTTTTCATCATTAAGGCCACGTTAAAGAGCGTTTTTTACGCCAAGAAAAACGAATAAGTTATTTTGGCGTTGTCCAGTGTTAGATAAAATTGAAGATTTACCGATGAATATTCGGAGGATGTTACGAGTCTAGAATAATGACGATCTCAACAAGGTAGTCACTGTAAATGGTCATGTTGAAGTCATAGAGAAGAAAGTCGCCGATTTTAAGTACTGTAAATCCAGTTTTATTCGCAAGAATTTTATTTTCGCGTTATTACGCGAGAGCTCTTACTCGCAAAAATAAAGTTCTCGCTTAATATACTAACCTGAAATAAACATGCATCATATAGCACAAACGATTATACTTAACATTCACAGGCGCGAAAATATGGTGTCGCGAATAATTGCATAGCTACCGATTCGCCAAATTAAGGTTCCGCGAACATTTCAGGATTCACAGTATTTAACAATTAATTTGGAGTTGCCGTTAGCTTGATCCGAACCAGAGATTATAGGACGTGTAATTTGAACGACTTTCTTTAATACCTTTTAAACAAACTTCAAACCAACTACTATTGCCGAAAAAAATTCTTGCTACATTAAATAACATTGACTATTGTATGTCAGAAATGAGATTTTCAGGAATAACCGAATGAGTAGTCAACTCAATAGAAATTTAATACTTCGATTTCATATATTCAACACTAGTCTATTAAAAACATTTTAGTGAATTTATTATTTCGTTCTTCTGTAAAATAAAGGGAATTAGTGCCTATATTATTCTATTTTTATGTAGGTACTTGGGTTTTTTGTCTTATTTCGATTAGTGAAGTTTTGAACTACTACTTTAATAAATATAGAGTAATTACTTTCTTAACAATTTCGTCATGCAAAATTTATCATTCAATTTCATATAGATTAAACTGGGGCATACATCTCTATATTCAAGAATTATTGCAAAGAAACGCAATATATTTAGTAGATTTTGTATACCTCTCTCAAAGGGCTACGGTCGCCATCTTGACCTGGCTGACCGTTACAGAATATTGGTGTCACAGGTGAGGAATATGTTCCCCTTGCCGAACACCTGGTTCCCCTTCTTTTGTCATTTGTAACTATTACTGCATTAGATTTATTCCCGGATGCGAAACATGGGTGACAAGTCGGGTATCGCACGTGAAGCGGAAGTTCATCGTTTTAAAACTGTATTCGGTACTTAAGAGAATGTATTATATACATTCAATACTGCATTTACAGGTACAAATATTGTCGGTTTCGCCGCGTTCTAGTGGTTACCGTGTTCACTTCTGATTGAGAGGGCCGGGGTTCGAGCCCAAACCACATCGCGGTTGGCCTTCTTTGTCTTTCGCATGAGACAATAAAAACCGAGGTCACGTGTTACAGTACGTATTGGCGTGTTAAAAAGCCCTTCCTGCTCAACGGCACATTAGTGCTTAGTATAGGAAAAAGTTGTCGCCCTTCACCGGCATAATATGACATCTCCATATAGGTGAGGGACGTGAAACAACAATACAACCTACCCACCAACGAATATTGCCGTATAACGAATTATAAGTGTGTCATATGATAATTAGCATAAAAGGATCTACTTTAATATACATTAACTAAAAAAATTAACAATTTGAAACATAAAACTCTTATATGTAATCTATACGAAACGTAAGACCAACTGGTGAACTATTGTGTTAGATTTACATAAACACGTATATAAATGTAAAATCGACAATTTTTTTCAATTCAGTTATCATTAACATTAGAATTCATGCTACGAAGACACCTGGAAATAGTTGTTGTAACAGATGTTTCTATTTTGAAGTTGTCTAAATTTAGCCCATAACATTATCCGTTGTATCATTTTTTAACGTTCCACTCAAAATATTTATTGCGTTTGTATTGAGAGAACCAACTGAAGGATTATGACTATACCACATCGGGTAATTCCTCGATTTTGAAATACTTGTAGCCCCCCCCCCCCCTTTTTTAGAACTGTTCTGCTTGTTACGTTTAGCTAACGTAGTAGAAATAAAGGAGAGACTGTCATCGCTATGATATAGCGAGTATAATTATATACCATTATTCTTACTAGGATATAACATATTTAAACCCTATGTTGTTCTGGTTACGGAAGAATATTTCGCCACCAGCATCGGGCTCTCGGCCGACCAAAGTGGGCAACCAGCATGTAGTGCGACGATCATCTGGCACCGCCATTCAGTCATCAAAACTCTGATGAGTAGACGGCCTTACAGGATGCACTAGGTTCCTTTTTTGTCGATGGTCGACGGTCGCAACCGTAGTGTTAACGCATGGGAGAAAGTTTCGCCGCCCCATTCCCCTTCCACCAGTACCGAGGCGGACAAGTAGCATTCATGTGACGTTCGTCCAGACCCACCGTCATTGCATCACACACACACTTAGATGGGCCGAACTTCATGTTTCCTATTCTTTACAATAGTGATAACGATATGTTCTTTGCTTACGTTGAAAATATTTCCATTTCTTTCGTCATGCAACGACCAAATATACCTCTAGGAAAAGAAGAGCTCCAATCCCAAAAATCCCATACAACGCAATAAGTGGGTCTTTAGCGTGTCTATAGCAACTGTGACGTGGAAAACGGAAACCTGGACGACAGAAAATAAAAACCACTCGATTATGCCGAGCGGACTCGAACCTTTGACCACACCGATCTGGAAGCGTTCATGTTATTACGGAGCCAGGAGTATTCTAGTAGTATATATAATCGCATGATTTCATGTCGATAAAAACTGTTTTACTTCTGATTGTTTTATTTATAGTTACATTGTATATCACTGTAATACAGGACTAAGTTAGAAGACTTCTCTTGAGTCAAATATCGTTCGAATGAGCGGAAATAATTCTAATGGTTGCTTGAATATCGAGATAACGAATTTCGACAATGAAATTCGAGTAAAGCGGAGTTAAAAAACACAGATAAAAAAAGGAAAAAGAACTGAACTTCGGAATTACGACAAAGGCGGAAAGTGGACATAACCGAATTTGAGATAACGAGTTTCGACTATATATCGTTCACTGGCAGAGCTAGTTGCTAGAGTGCCTCATACATTGTATGCTATTAGCACTTAATTAAGTTTTAATTAGTCTGGCTCCTCAGCAAACTTAATTAGATGCTTTATAACCTTTGAGATGTTATTCTGTAAACAGAGAGTAATATGTTTTAACTTCGATATCTATATCAACATTTTAATTTTGTAAAAATATTGGATAGTCAACTGCGTTACGCAGCTCAGCCAGTCCAATATCTTCAGAAGTGAACAATTTTTGCATAATTTATCCAATGCATACTGTTTACCTTGAAAAACATATTTTATAAGATTTTCTTCCTGAAGACTATTTTGCTTATATAGAAAGTTTTGACATATGTACTTTATTTGAGTGATGCGTTTTATAGTGTTCATGTCCATGAATGAATATCTGTTTTGAAATATCTACTAACATTGGTGCTTTATTCAGATAGATCATCTACCTATGTAAATGTCGGTGGTTGAATAAGCAAAGTCGTCGTCTTTATGGCGGCAATTTAGTTTAGGCTTATCAAAATGATAGCCCCGATCTCCTCTTTTCTCGTTCATAACCATCACTGATTGTGACTTGTGAAAATGTGTGTCACGACGGGTGCCACGCGCGGAGCAGGAGTTGCTTACCCTTCCGGAGCACCTGAACTCACCCCCGTTTTTTATTGGGGTTCGTGTTACACTATTTTAGTTATAAGTGTATTTGTGTATTTCTGTTTGTAATTTTGTCTCCTTTTTGTTTTGGCCACGATTTTGTCCCTCGTTGACTTATTCTATTTGGAATGTCCCTTGGTATCTTCTATTTCACCAATTTTGAAACTACAGGTGAAAGTAGGTTTTCTAAATATTCATGATGCTGCTGCTGTTGCTGTTGTTGTTGTTATTGTTGTTTTATTGTTTTATTGTGATTTACATGACTTTACATGACTTGCCTTAACTTCAGAAATGCTAATCTTTGCTAACAACTTAATTCAATAGAGGATAACCCAAGGGTGCTGAACAACGAGTTTGCTTTCGGGGTAAAACATTGAAGCACCAGTCTCTGTTATGAAAGCTTCATTTTGGATCTGTTTCAATTTGTGTTTTAAGTGCAGTGCAAATATATATCCCAAAAAGGCCTCATTCATCCAATTCGCGAAAAATTATGAAATATCAATTCTGACATTGTCCCGTTTAGTTTCACCATGAGAGACTGAAAGATACCATTGCGTTTCCATATTTTTGTCCCGTATTCATAGATATTGTCCTTACTTCAGGAATAGGTTTCAGTTATATTTAAGCAAAGTGTTAAAAGAAATCATCAAGTAATTCTATCAGAAGATTAGACACGAGAAGCGGGGTAAATTCTTTAACTATTATCTGACTTCAGAAATAGCACAGTAATAGCATTTCTTTTCTAGGAACCCTTTAAAAATTCCTAATAGCGAACCTAAGTCAGAATGTTTGACAACAGAATACTTGTGTTACTTCTCTGAGACGTTTGAACAGCTGGCTAAAATTATTCATTCAGAAAATCACTCTAAAGTGTTTAAACTGAATATAACTACACCGTTGAAGATAAGTTTACTTACATGACTTCTGTTCAAGAACGGAAGTGACGGATTTTGGTAGCGCTCACGGGTTAGGCTAACTTTTCACGGACACGTGATTTCAATCCGTTTTGGGCTTCTCCTATGTTCTCGTTTTTGTCCTCTTTGATTGTCCTTGGTGTATGTGTACTGCTAGTTTGTTTTAATCGGGGCGTGGCAAGTCATTGAAATTTACATATCTTACGTCGAAATAGCTTACTTAATCTACCTCCTTCAATATACACATTTGCTGATATCAAAAAGCTGACTGATGTTTTTTTACTTAAAAAAATCACATTTTAACATCAGAATATCGAATAAAAGTTATTTTTACAAACCAGATTAATTAACTAAAGATTCACTTCTTTGAAAAAGTACTTTCTGTCTCAGAATAGCTGATCACTAATTGTTATTCATAGAACAGTGGGTCGTTGTTCCAAATTAAACATCGGAAATTATATCTAGGGATCGGATCTCAACTACTTCATTTGTACAACACAAAACAAAAAAACCCAAATAATAAGTTCATTATAACTTGTCATAAAATACATTTGTTCAATTTGAAATGGACTTGATTTTATCATAACTGTTCAGTATGATATACGCATT
Source organism: Pinna nobilis (assembly GCA_016161895.1). Taxonomy (NCBI): domain Eukaryota; kingdom Metazoa; phylum Mollusca; class Bivalvia; order Pterioida; family Pinnidae; genus Pinna; species Pinna nobilis. Next base: position 10,709 of record JACSZP010019879.1, read on the forward strand.
ATCTTCTCATAGGCAATTAAAGTTTATATACATATCTACATATAGATATAGATATATCATAGATATATATTTAAACTTTTTTTCTCGGTAGGAGCGGGCATCGGCATGAAAATAAGAATTAACCTGAAAATTGGGGGTTTTCTGTGTAAACGATGCATTTCAAAACAAACGATATAATCAACATGAAAAATGGTGTTTTTCTAAAGAAAACAGGCATTTCCATAAAAACGAAATAATGATGCGAATAGTGTTAAAATGAACACAAGTTGTTTCCTGTATATTTGCATTGGATCGTTCCGTGACAATGTGGAAAAAGATAAAAAAAAGATATTAAATATAATCTAGGTAACAATGTAAGGGGTATCCCAGGTGAGAGTCCATAACAACAGAAACATGACAAAAGTAAACAAACCCATTGTAGCAATCACCTTGATGAAATACGATAGTGTGGAAGTAGGGGGAAATATTGTAAACAAACTGATAACAAAGTTCTCTCAATTATGTTCTACATAAAGAAAGAAACATGGTGAATTTTATCTGCCTAACTAATCTTTTAACATTAGAATACGTTGCACTTACCAACATGTTTCGTCCCCTTGATAAGTGGACTTGATATTCATGTGTTATGTGAGGATTTCTGTTTGAATTTGATGTTTTTCAAACGACGACATTCCTTTCAGTCGAGCAAAAATACATCATGCTAAAAATCTAGCTTTGTCATATTCAGTCTTCAAGATCCTAGGTCAAGGTTAAGGGTTTCTAATTATTGACAGGAAGCTTCAAATATTAATTCTTTTTTTCTTTCGCTTTAATGGCGGTCATATTTAATGGATAATAAAAGTTTGTGAAAGTCATTGGCTCTCAAATATGAAGTTTACGTTCGACTTCAGATAGACAACTTAATTACAGAGGCTCCACCAACGGTAACGTATGTAGCTCTGAAGTCAAATTTCTGCGTCTTTGTCAGCTAATGCACATTTCAGCTGAGGCAACATCGAGTCTCTCTCTCTCTCTCTCTCTCTCTCTCTCTCTCTCTCTCTGACATACAGTTTTTTGAGTCTATGACGTCACACAGAATATATTTCCCAATTCCTTTGATATGTATGTACCATATACAGGTGGACATCCCACCGTCTTCGCTATGAAATATAGTCTCATATTCACGTCATCATCAATAGACCTTTAAATTTAAAATGACAGATAACATCATTTAAGAAGTCAATAGTGTAGGACTTAAATATGAATTATCGTCTTGACTCACAACTGTTATACACAGTTGTGATTGCCTTGAAAACGCAAATGTCAGCCCTTTATGCTGTCTATTAAGCAAACACTCAAATGAAAACTCATTTTAAAATATCAATGAATTGGTTTTTGCATTTTGTCTACAGCATTGATAAACAAATCATCATTTTATCATTTTCAAAGCTTGACTAGACCCAAGAAATTGAATAAAATTATTATTTATGCGCAGTTAATGTTTTGTAAATAAAAATTTACTCAACACCTGAATAGCATATTTGTAGCTCAAAGTCACTTTGAAAACTGCTTCAATCGCATGACGTACGCGTGTACCTTACAGTCTGCACGTATGATTAATGTTGCTTAGGACAGCATCCTTTGTAGCGAGATTCTTATGGTTAACCGTGGCACCCGCCTCCGCATCGGGTCAGGGACTTGTACTACGTGTATAATGAGCGAATTGTAAAAGGGTTCTAGCGGTTATCAGAATTGATACTTATTTTACGGTGTGTCAGACCTCGAAATGATCAGGGAGAAATTATCATTTTTAAGAAAAACTTTTATAGATTGAAGACCTATATACCCATGAAAGGGAAAGAAGAAAATACCTATAAGGTATTAAACATTCAAAAATCGAACGACCGACAGCACCATAACAAATATGAAAAGAAATGAAAGCAAAAACAGTAACAAATACACAAAAAACATAAAACTAAAATAGAGGTTCACAAACTCCACTACTGGGGTGGTATCAGATGCTCTGGAAGAGTAAAGATCTCCGGCTTCACACGGCGCGGCATATGTCATATCACTTTTGTTTAGTTCTGAAATGTAATTTGTATAACCGTATGTTACAATAGAGTAGATTTTCTACACCGTCAATAAAACTTTATTTCAAGTTTATGTATATTAATCTTTCCCATCATTTTCCGAATCCAACTCTGTCACTATTCGGAATAAATTTAATAAAAATATACAACGTGATTTCAGAGAGGTGCGTTCGAGTCATTCCCGTCGAATCTTCAGATTAGGTTTTGTGATTATTGAAATAAGGGGGTGTGTGGTAATTTATAAATAAAGAGTCAATGGTTTCCAAAGTCAGTTGATAAACAATGTTATCCCTATGCCCTTGCAATAACGGAATTCTCCGCCTTCATAAAATCCTGTTTTCCCGCACATTTTATCCTACTGCGAGCGAAATTATATTTAAACCGCATGCTTTCAACATCAAAGAATATCGAATTATCTTAAGATTAGACGTTTTTTTTTTCAACGATGACTGATGACACAAAATGGGGTACATGACAATGTTCTTGTTCGTCAATTTCAGAATTAATGACATTATGGTCTAAAGTTAAACCGTCAAAATGTCTATTTTAATAATAGGAAATATATCTGATTTCAACGTAAATTCGGCGTTCTCACCCTGAGTGGTACAGGTAAAGTTACCTATTCCCTTATTGATTACATCACTCATATCGATCTTTAATTCAAAAAAGTCATTATGGCGGAAAAGTCAACCACACCTTGAGGGTCAATGTCCGTATGGATATTACACCGATCCTTGGTTGTGTTTTCAAACGCAGTCTCCGAGGTTCTCATTGTTTTCCCAGATGCCGATACTAACGGTCGTTTAGTTGTATCCGTGAGAGGTAACAGTAAGCACGTAGGAACACCGAGAAAAATGGCATCAGAAATTCTCCATTTTCCTTTCCATTCCCTATGCACGGTAAGTCTTTGATAATACATTTAATGCATGTATATAATAGAAAAAATAAATACATGAAAAGAATGAGAAATATTGCAATCTTTACCTCAGCTAATACGCTTAATTAGTAAAAGCATGAACATCTCGGCTATAGTTTTATATATGTGATGTGATGCATTTATCTATTTTGTGGTTTCTCTCTCTCTCTCTCTCTCTCTCTCTCTCTCTCTCTCTCTCTCTCATTTTCTTTCTTGAAAGAGTTTCGTTTTTTAATTTTCTTTAATTCTTTAATTTCATATAAACTCGGGACATTTTTTTCAACTTAGAATACAGTCATTTGATCGTCTTGTGGATTGAGAGTTTTATTAATGTAAAAGAAGAAAACATTTAAGCAGATATAACAAAATCTCATCACTGGAAGCGCAGATTAATAAATGCCTAATGAAAAGCTGGCACTCCGCTAATTGGTAATATCTTTACTTTAATTAATGAACATTTATTAATTTTCACAAATCAAGGCAGCGCATTATTTCATGTAATAGATCGCTGACTCAAAATTCAGCGACTGGACCTAGAGAACCGAATTATTTGTATTTCATGGGGGAGGCGATAAAAATTCAATATCGTAACAGCAAATCTGAAACATATAATAAACGCAGCTTTCAATATTATTCAAGTTTGAAGGTAGCGCCGCTGAGTAAGTGCGAGCGTCACAAATTTTTCACCTGTACCGGGAACTTTATTGTTTATTTAGAGGATATTAAATATGTCAATTCGGTTCATGAGTTGAAACATCGGTTCTGAATAACAGAATACGTGATCTTCAAAATCAGAGTTTGAATCTCTCCGACCTTTTGTTCTGTGGTCGAGTGCGATGTGCTCTAACTAAGTCTGAATGCAGGAGTATTCATTACTCGTAATTAAAGTTATTATTTGAAGAGGCAAAAAAAAAAAAAAGAAGAAGAAGAAGACACCTCTTTTACAAGTCATTTTCATGTTCAGTACCTCATAACTTATATTAACCTGCCTCTAAGTCCCTTTTGGATAGAGTAAGTTGTTTTAAAATGAGGCGGCGAATGGGCTATTTTGAATATTAAAACAGTGTGAAGTAGAAGATTCTAAGGGGAAATTCAAAATTATATTCAAAATAATCTTCGACAGACAACGCTTCAAACATTAAAACAAACAACACTTTAAAGTCAAAATAGAGTAACACGAACCCCACTAAATATCTTGGATGAGTTCAGGTGCCTCGGAAGGGTAAGCAACTCCTGCTCCACGCGTGGCACCCGTTGTGTCATCTTTATTTCAAATTCGGGAAAATGTCTGATTCTGTAATATTCGTAAACGGTTAAAGATTAAATCATTTTCTAACTCAGACATTGTAGGACACAATATTTGTATTAGGTTGCAAAAGATCATACGGAACATGCACCCTTTGTATGAAACAGCTGAAACAAATAGTGAAAACTTAACCATGAAATTGACTGAGAACATTTGTATCTCAATACTTGAATAATTCATTTCATTGGCGCAGAAGCTTGATATTTGGACAATTGGGAAAATCCAAGACAACTAAAGATGGGGAGAGGACGATGACTTTACGAACGGAATAACATTTATCTTTCTATCTAGCTATAGGAGACATTAAACATTACTTTTCACACTTTTTAATCAATGCTAATATACATGTACCTTCTTTTGCCAGGACTTAAATTTACGATGGTAAATTTGAATTATGGTTACTTATATTTGCAAAAGCCGCTGTGGCCGTTACAGTCCTATTTCATCATGATATTTCATGTTGGAACATTGAAAGGAGCAAAAACTATTTTTAGTTTATTTGTATCTAAATGTCGAATGTATTTATAAGTTTATTATGAATACCTGTAAAACATAAAAGATTATTATTATTATTATTATTATTATTATTATTATTATCCAATTTATAAATCAAATTTGTAAAGTCTCTGAAGCATGGGCGTCAGGTCAGTGTTATCCTGGAAAGTTCTTTCGTGATTTTGTTGTAGACTGTTGACGATTGACCATTTCCTCCCCAAAATCCTGTATTTAACTTTACTAAGGTGTAATTCATGCTCGACAAGTAATTAGCTTCTGCATAAACAAAGCTTTGTATTGATGCTGTTTGACAATTAATCTGATTAAACTTCAGAAGTAGCCTAATTAGTTTAGGTAATCTGATTAAAATGTCATCGAAAATGATGTGCGGCACGAAGATTTTATATAACCTGGCCGAGAAGTCAAAGACCTATACACCTATCGAGAACCAATCAAAATTCGCGTTTAAGGAAGTTGAAGACACGCACGGAGTCCCAACAGAAGTTTATACAACATACGGAAATTTCACAACGAGGTCAAAAGATTTGACTTTTCAATCTTGTTTTGTTGGATCTTCATTTGACACTGCATAAATAAAATTGGAGGAAATTGAAAAAAATGGGTTTGATCGATATGTGACATGTTTCATAACGGTTGTTGTTGTTGTTGTTGTTGTTGTACTGTTATTTTAAGTCCCACTCAAGAACATTTAACTCAAGTGAAGACGTCCCCGTGTGCCGGTGAAGGGCGACAAATTTTGCCTATGCTCGGCACTAATGGCCGTAGAGCAGGGAAGGTTTTTTAATGTACCTTCACCTACTGTGACACAGGACCTCGGTTTTTACTGTCTCATCCGAAAGACAGGGACGGCCAACCGCATCATGGCGCTGCGCGGAATCAAACCCCTGACCCTTCGATTCGAAGTTGAACGCGCTAACCTCGGTCACGCCCCCCCCCCCCCTTACTGGTGGTTAGACCCTTCTTTACACGCTGGTTTTGACTACAGTTTAATCCGTTTACCTGATCAAGATATAGGGGTCAGGGCAGGTGTGGCCGGTCATCAGTGGATGCTTACTCCTCCTAGGTACCTGATTCCACCTCTGGTGTGCCATTCCTTTTTCTTTACAGCGGTATCTAAATAAAATTTGGCTCTGATAAATAGATGAGTAAAACCTTTAGAGGCTATTGTAGAAACGTTTAGTTGCAACAGTCTTCACAATTTAACGATTAAATGTTTAAACACAAACTGTGCACTTTTTTGAGAATCCTTGTTTCTGTGTTGGGTTTCTTAATATAATTGAATTATTTAGATAATTTAAATGATATATTTATCTAACTTTAGAATATTTGATAACACTTTAAGTACAGCACATAGAAAATATTCCAAATTATTTTAACACTATGTTTTTAAGATCCGAAAACATTAAAATGTTTTCTTTTGTTTTCATGTAGACTTATACTCATACATTTATAAAAGACAGAGAAAAACTTTGCTTATATGCTCTATACATCGAGGGATACTTAGAAACAGACTATAGCCTACTATAGAAAAAAAATAGGATATCATTATAGGTAAGAAATAAAAGAAAAAAGACGAAGCGTACAAACCAGTAATCTATCGCTCGTTATGGATTGTGCTTACTCCGCAGCGGTCGTTGACCCCCTTGTAAGTATGCGACAGCCCGCTTCAATAGATCTTTTCTCCGTCAAGATCTATGGTACTCTAACTCTATTATTAGCATTTTAAAGTATGCTGTGTATCCATGCTCTAAAGGACCGGTATTTAAAGTATGTGATCGCTCTAACTCTAATGTTTTTTGTATGCCAAAATTTATGAAGCTATAATTCTTTCCGATTTTTTCCCCAATAACATCTATTTATCGTTTACGTAAATATCCAACATGAATTTTATATTGAACACCCCGCCAACAACATACTATAAAAATATCATGTCAGAAAAAGTATGTATATACATGATCAAAAAAAGTAAACGTCAAGATGTTCTTTTATCGGGAGGCAATACCAATCATTTTCAATGTATTTGCCGGAAGAATGACCCGTGCCGAACTTATTTCCCTTAACTAATCAGGCATATGTAATATACATCAACGATGAAAAGAAATTTTCTCTATAATCCTGGGTGCACCTCGTCTCATCTGAATTACAATTGCGGGAATGCGAAGAGCTGACTCTTCTAGCCTCGTTAATCAGCTAGCGTAAAGGGCAACGACCTTTGAAAACCAGAGTGCCTCGTCAGCACTGTGTCACTGTGTCAGGGCGACATGACAACAATCAAACGTATTTACATCGAAATGCGACGCCCTTTGTCATTAACCAGATAAAAAATCGATTACACGAAATATTTATATACAATACAATACGGTGACCTGACATGAAGAACAGCGTGTGGTTTAGAAATTGCCTTACCTTTACAAGACCTAGAATTTGAACTTTACTTTTTGTTATCTTTTGTTTTTTTTTTTGTGTGTGTTGTGATTGTTACTGTAATGCACAGAGAGCTTTGACAGAGTTCCACCTATGGATGTGATCCCACGCCGGCATGTTAACAAACCCTCCCTGCTCAATGTCCCGAAAAAGAAGATGGGATCAGGAGCCAAGGAAAGTAGACCCTTCTGCTTTCTGACAAGATCCGTCTCTTTCGTTCTATTGTAGTTGGCAAATTATTTAAATTCCATAATCTTTTATTCATAATAGTGATTTTCAAATTATACTGAATTAAAAATCGTCAAAGAGCGAGTGCCCACCGATGACCAAAGCCCGATGGCCACCGAATTCGTATGATAACGTGGAGTCTAAGTACGACGATGAGTCATATGCTTTCCTTAACTTTCTTTAATTAGGAAAATAATCTTTAAGAAATGTGGGATAATCGAGTTAGAGGTAAAGTCAAATGTATAAATTCATACAATAAATAGAGAGCTGTGATATAAAAAGAACTTCAGAGCAAATTCATATTCTGAAACTCGATCCGACGTGAAAATAAGGAATAAACCAAATAGGCAATAGTACTGGCAGGAAACAATAAGTACAGGATAAAATAAGATCTCAAAATGTAGAGCAAATTCCTATAGAGATGGAACTGGGTGTCTCCGATAAGTTACTGCAAATTCTTATTTACAAAAAAAGACAAAATTTGAAATGAGTCACCAAAATAACGGCTTCACATTTGCATTTAAAAAACAACAATAGATCCTGGTTACCGTCTGTCCTATAATCGGGTTGTCTAGAAACTAATACTACCTTAGTATGTTTACTAAGAATTCGTCGAAACTGTGCACTACATTGCAGTCAAGGGTTCAACACTCAAAAAGTTTGCGACCATCTTTTTTCTTTTTCATGTCGTTTTCTTTTTTTATGTTTTTTTTTATTCATTTACCTGTTATTGATATATCTATTTATTTAGATATTTGTTAATTTTTTTATCTATATATTTATTCAATTATTTATATTTGTATGTCTTTTGTCCTTCGACTGAGACCTGGTTCATGAAACACCTTTGGTGTCGGTCGTTAAAAATCGATCACTGCATAGAATGAGGTTCTCAGGCAAGTTCAAAATTTACCGGAAGTTCGGCAAGCCTCGACATGTACAAAATTGACAGGACACTCGGGATTTCTCGGATATCCCAGTCATCATCAGGCAATAGACAAAGATCTGATTAAACATCAGAATATTTCAGATTTTAAATTATTTTACAAAGATTATCAAACAACTTTTGTCGATGTCTTGCGTTGTATGTTGCCCGTATGTTGGCGTGCGGGGGTGTGTCTTGCTGTGGGGAAAACCGGAATAACCGCAGTAAACCCGCGAGTGTGAATTGACAACAACCATAATGTCTCGTATACTGTCCTTTCAAATTTAAAGATCGAGCCTTGGGCGCATTTGTGAAAAACGAATGTACAGACAACTTCGCTTATCGGACATCCATACATTAGCCAGTATATAATATCCTTTTTTTTTCTCTCTCCCCTGGTCACATTCCGTCACGGATTTGTAGTTGTTTTTAACGTAGAGGCAGCTATTATTCTAGACTTATCATATTTTTCGACTTGGATTTTCGAATATCGTTTGGTACTTCATCAATTTAGATACACATACCACACGTACTTAGTAGTATAGTAGCAAGTTTAACTATGTGAATTATTTCTCTTTGGTTTCGTCCTATTTGACCAGCTGTCTTCACTTTGCAGCTACTGTATACAGTGTTATTTTCGCCCCGTATTATTTTCGCCCCCGTGTTATTTTCGCCCAAATTTACCTGCAGACAGTTTTGCTCCGTTTGAATTTCGCCCTTTATCGTCATTATTCTATCCAATGGATTCACAGTCTTGAATTCGCCAAGTTTTAAATTCGCCCTCTAACGATGTGGGCGAAAATAAAACTTGAGCGAAAATTATAATGTACACAGTAATTCGATGTCTAAATATTTGACAAATATCTGGGACGGTATCAAGTTGTACATTTGCCAGAACAAATGACAAAAAGACACCCAGCACGAATGTATTGCGACATCATATTCAATTCATAGACACGAAATTCGATGTTTTGGGATTCTTTTGAGAATTGAAATGTAAAACCACGATTCATTTGTGATATGCCAGATTTAAGTAAATCACAGATGGAAAACTGACAGTCGTAGTTCTCTTTTGTGATTCAAACACTGTAGGCTTCATTTGAACGTTATAGTGACCTTGGTATTAAACAACCGATGGCCTACAACAATTTAGTTTAAGATAAGGGTTTTCAGGTGAATGAACTAGATTTCAAAATATTTGGAATCATATTCATTACTATGAGATACGCATATATCTTTTAAAAGATTAAATAAATGGCAAATGTATTGTTTGATCATTTTAGACCCTTTTAACTTTTTAAAATCTTCTACATACACATTTTAGAAAGTTTCGAGTCATTTACAAAGAAAATTTAGTTGACAGTGAAACGCGAGCATGAAAAAAATGAATTGATCTATCTATCTATCTTTTTTTCCTTTCTTACTATTTGCCTAATCACGTGGTTATCTAAAATTGCTAAAATCGTTTATCTATCGTCACGTCCTCATTCACAAGAACTACTTTATTTTTAACTTTCACGATAATAAAGTTGATAGATTAGAAATTGAAGTTAGTTGTAAATAATTCAGTATCCAAGGTAGATCTGGTGTTAAAAATAGGCAAAGAAGTCAGATGGTGTTTACTTTTGTGTTCAATTATTCAAGGGAAACAGGTAAATAGTGAATTGTGTATGAAAAAAAGATTCGTCGATTTTCCACTTACAGTATTATATTTTAGTTTGTATTTAGGTATGTAATCAATATAAATCGATGTTTTCTTTTGTAGAGGGGTTTCTTCAGAGAAATAGATATACATACAACAAAAATGGAAATCAAAGAGTTCAGAGATGACGATGGCTCCGTCACTAAGCTAAAACAGTACAAAGACCAGTACTTCCCCATTCCATTCATCGGCGATGACGTCAGCCATATCGACGCAATATCTAATATGCAAATTAGGGACGATGACGTAATGGTGTCCACGTACCCAAAGTCCTTATATCAGACTCTATCTATCACTTATATCAGACTCTATCTATCACTT
>JACSZP010019881.1:2294-20644 GCA_016161895.1 Pinna nobilis
TTGATTGGCTGAGAGACTAGATTCTCAGACTTAAGTAAATTTTTATTTGTTTTTCAGGTCTTCCGGAGGATTCAGCTTTGCATCAACACTTATTGCAAGTGTTACATTAAAAAATTCCGAGATGAGTGCGGTGAATAGTTCAAAGTCGTTGGAAAGGCCACGAGTTCGTAAAAACTAGACAAACCTTACGGCGTCCGAGTGGATGCTGAATTCCCTAATAACATGCCCACTTCCTATGTCCATTAGGGATACACAACCATCGTCAGTGCCTTTGGAACAGAAAAAAGAGTCAATCTTGATATCAGTGAAATTAAAGACATATCCTAAATTTAACCCTTTGTCTATAATGTCCAGTATGAAGATTTACAGGACAAATCCCTATTACATGTATATCTTTTCAAAAGCAATCAAATTTTGAGTAGCAGAAATATACTGTACCAGTTATCAACGTAGGTATATAAGAAAATACGAAGCCAGTAAATTTATCCTCTTAGCCGGGTAACTTTAGATATTCATGCAAAACGACACAGAAAAAGAGCACATAGAAGATTGAACTTTCATTAGATCGACTTGTATGCAAATGAAATTGACAGGAACGATATTAGTTCAGAATAGATATGAAAAATATCTTAATCAAGATTTTCTCTATAATTTTTCGGTTAAGATTTTTTCCCACAAGAAGCAATAAAGAGGATCAAATTTGAATCAATGGCGTATGACACGATCAGAACACAAACGTGCTATCCCAGGATCCAGGACAACATCAGTAAAATATTGATATCTTGATGAACATAAAAATTATAATAATGATTGCAAAGAGAGGATAACGATGAAGAGGGGTGAAGGAAGAAGATCATAGACAACTAACTGAGCAAATGAAGGAAAAGTTTAACAGAACCTATCTCTATTTATTGCTTGGTGATACTTGAGAAATCCGCTAAACTGAGTGTCAAGTTAACTTAGTCCATGTCGAGGCTTGCCATCCACCCCCTGTGGATGATCAATTTATCATTTTGCATTAATTGTAAAGATAACTCAGTGAATATGGGAGGAAAATGAATAAATTTAGTCTACAGAATAGTTAAAAGATGGAAATGCAATACCTATAGCTAGTAATTTTTTATCAGGTAGGAGATTTGACGAGTCTTTTCTTTGGTGATCTGTTTCATTTGTTTTAATTACAGATATTGTTGACGACACTCCTTTAAGAAGTCCCGTCAGAAGAAATTTGGCACTGCTGGTGACTTCCTGACGACGGCCACGCCTACTAAGACCATCAATCATATCGCTAAGTCTCAACTTCAATGACGGAGCTCCGGTATTTTGATTCCTTGATGTCTTTGGGACCTGCACAAATATAAATGAAAAGATAAAGGCAACGAACATTGATCGATTTGATAATGTCTTTAGGGAATACAAAATAAAGAAATTGGCAAACACGGATACCTGGAGGAGTAAGCATTCGCGGATGACCGGTCACACCCGCCGTGAGACCTATGTCTCTATCAGACAAAGGGACTAATCCTTAAAAATAATCTGTATGTAAGCAAGGGTCTAACAACCAATAAATCAATTAAATCATGCATTTTAAATGTGCACATCACATGCATTTTGCACATCACAGAAATAACAAAAGAATTAGCATCAAATTATTTACACTCAGGCGAAATGAAATCAGTTAAAATATGTTACTGCATACATCCTTGCAAACAAAATCAGCAATTTCAAATTTACGGATTAATAAAGACTTGTATATAAATCTAAAATACAATGATTAGGAAAAAATCGACACTGATTTGAAGAACCCTTTATACATCTCTTTTTGATTTTGTATTTGGTCTCTCCATTTTGAAGGCTTTATTGTACCAAAGCCGTTGCACTATATTGGATCCGATCTCAAACATGCTGGGACGATTCTTAACTGGTGCTTCCAAAGGAAATCAGAATTTAAACTTTAAATTGTGTGGATATCCGTAAAATCAACTGAAGGTAGATCTTCGGTGAATGAGACTGTTTCATGTACCACGTCATACACCATAACGTTTGTTTGGGGCCACTCTTTCTATTAGTGGTGGAATGACGTTGGAAGACGATATTCCACGCTAACGTCATTTCAGCGGGAGATAACGTAAAGTGACGTTTCATCATCATTTGAGATATTAGTGCTATGGAAACGTTACGGGTATCACGTGGTCCATGAAATGCTATAAAGTATGGTCTTTACAAAACATCAAAAGATCGAGTCATAAAGTGGTAATTGATCAATTTCATATCAAGAGTTTCATCAGTTTCATACCTGGACAGGACAGAGTTCCCACGTGATAAATTTGTTATCATTGAAGATGAGACAGGTGTTTGTTTCAGTGATAGGATTTACAGCAAATCCGAACACCGTACTGTGTGACGTCAAACGCATCACGTCAGACTGCCAGTACACGTCATATGCTATGTTCCTGACGTCGTAACTGGGTGACGGAGTGCTCCCGAAACCTGCAACAATATGATATGATTTTTACATTAATGAAAGGGTGATATTGCATATTATCACCCCGAGGAAGCATTATTGACCGTGACGAAGCCGAGGTTGGCAGTGTATTCTGAGGGGTGAAAATATGCAGTATCAACCTCTTATATATGTAATATTTGTGTATTACACCGATTGTCATATTTGTAACTTTGTTTTCCATTACGGCATTCTTAATTACACTATTATTTACTCGACAGATAATTTCATATATACGAGCGTGTTGACATACTACATCATTACCACAACCCTTATGACATATGGTATGTAAAACTGAACGTTGGCGCATGTGATATGTTTTAGAATATCATCCTGGCTTCTTTATCTTTTAAAGTAAATAAGAAAAAAACAGTGCTTTTAAATACAACATGAAATACAACATAATAAAAATGAGACTGTTAAAAAATCATTTTAGATATTTTTGATATTGCATTGATCTGAATGTTAGTCTTTGATTCGGAAAAAGCTGCATATCAGAAATTATGGGGAATAAAAAACGTAATGAGCTTCTGGATCTATTGATAGTTTTACGAGTAATAAATGTCATAGAAATGAGAAGAAAAATATAGAAGAAACCCCCAAAGCCTTGTTATTTGAATCAAGTTTTTTGATGTGAAAGGGTGACGGGGAATAAACACATTATGAAATTGATATTTGAAAAAAAAATAATGAACAAAATAATGGTATTGAGTTTCAAAGGACCATTTAATTAAAGATGAAAGCGTCCTTGTAGATAATTTGTCATAAGATCTCAAATCTCAATCTTTGATTTGAAAGGGCAAGATAGGAAAAATGAAACATATAATAAAAAGCATTACAAGCAATGATAAGTATTAGTTATAGTATTTTGAAATAAAGATAAAAGAATTCTTATAAATATGACGTCAATGCTATCGTGATTAGTCATAAATGAAAAATAAGTATGCATTTCACCATGTACAAAACATTGTGGGGTACGTATTACAAAACTTTAGATGAACAATAAATAATATAGGGTTACAGAATACAAAAAAGATCATATAACCTTGATTATAAGATGGTTGGCTTTTACATAGAGCTAAAAGACGAAGCAAAACAGAAGATGAAAAAATAAAAGTACTGGAATAGAGCTAAAAGACGAAGCAAAACAGAAGATGAAAAACAAAAGTACAATGTATTGGGTAAGATGAAAGCTGCTTTTTACTGGACAATCAACCAAATTAAAGCAAATTATTACTTAATTTGAGCCAATATATGATAAATTCTCGCATTTTCTTCCCGTCTTTTTCGAAGTACATATGTACTGTAGAACTTTTTCAGAAATATTGCTTTTGTTACATACATTAGAACGCAATAATTTTAAACTAGGGAACTGTCGTGGTGATATTTGAAGAACATTTCGTTAATATTGCCTGAACAAGAATTTAAATATTACTACCCGGTAAGGGGCCTCCGTGGACAAATGGACTTTACAAGTCGATAAAATGAAAAAAAAAGTGTATGGCAGGCAAGCGGCTGGTCAGTGTTTTCTCCCGGGTTAATTTGTAAATGTGTTTTCTTCTCCAGCAATTTAAACTTGCCGCCAACATATGACTGAAAGACAGTGAAGCGCAGTGTAAAGCAAAACAAAACAATTTTAACCAGAACAGAAAAATCTATTATTATGAAATGTCGGTTATTACATAAGTTTGTTTATTTTGTATCGAGTGAAGACCATCAGCTTTCAACAAATATCATAATAAATAAATAATTCTCGCATAATGAAACTCCATGAAAGTTGGTTAGGGAAAACTCGGAAATGGGGCGCCCAAAATAATTCTAGGGAGTTGGCCCACTGAAGGAAAACAAATATACGTACTGCCCTGTGATACTGGCGATTCCGGTGATGGCGTTGCTGGTTCATTGGCGTAGGAGCAGCGTGACGTATCGTCACGCCTAAGACGGAGACTGATACAGCCGTTCTCGTGGAGACAGTAGAGGAGGTCTGTCTGTAGACATGGCACCACCTATCAGTGATGAAACATATATATTAATACATGTATATCTATTCAAAACAATAGAATAATTACGTAAAACATTAGACGAAGACCGATGCAATCATTCTCATGAAGACAACAGTCTGCAGACATGACACCACCTATCAGTTGAACAACATAAATCTTAAAATATTTAAAAAAAAATTAACCAATTTATATTGAAAAAAATAAACCTGACAAATATATAAATGTTGTTGCGAATTGGGTGATTTGTTTTACCTTTCCTTTCCTTTGTTTGGTCATATTTCTTTCAGTTGGAATTTCTTGCTGATTCGGTGCAAGTAAAACCACTGTACTGATATTTCCAAANNTTGGAAAACGTACTCGTAAATTGATAGTTTATACGAAATTAAGTAATTGATAGCTTTATTTGATATATAGGTACCATCTCTTTCCTTTTATAATAGATAAAAATACGATGCGTATTCCAAATACCGGCCGTTTCTACTGTACTTACAATTTTTATTTACTTGAAAGTTCATTTGAAACAATTGTGTTATGTATGCTTACATAATAACAGCAGAAGGAATTTTTTTTAATGTATTTCCATATATGATTTAGGATGAGTACCTTTACGAATGGTGATGCCTGTCTCTCCAGCTTGATGGTGGCTATAACCATATTGACGTCAAGGTCCAACATCTGAACACATGAGGGATAAACCATCAAAAGCACGTGGCGAATCCGCGGATGATAAACCACGTGTACACATTTCTCAGCCGGTTTTTCGCTCTCTGATGAACTCTTATGTCTGCAATGAATGTTTATCTGGTCAGCAAAAGTTAAGGGGAAGACAAAGTGCAATTGTTATACGTGTACACGCAGTGCAGTTCTTACGTCAAATGTTATGCAAATGATGTTGGAACATTTTTAGGCAATTTTAAGCAATTTTCTATGCTTAAAAACGTACAACCCACCGGAAGCACGCAAGAAATTACGGTAGACAGATATATACCTTGGTTTAGTGTCTCCCATCAGAGTCGATGTTATATTCAGAAATTTATTGAGAGATGATGTAGAGTTTCGCTTTGACTGCAGACTAGTAGTATTTGCCGCGATACCCAAACCTAAAACATAAATGTAAACTCGAAGTGTTAAGATTGATACCCATTGACGACACTAAAAAAAGAAATCATGTCTATTTCAAATATTTTCAAACATCATGATTAATCTTATGAAACCGGTTGTTTGATTTCGATTGTAAGAAATTGTCACAGGAAGTGCGCTAATATCATACGAAAATCCTATCAAGTTCATTTCCGAAGATTTTACCCAGTTTTTACAAAAAAATAGATCAAATTCCAAATGTATATATCAAAATCTCCAAGCATTAGGCAAACACAGATATGACATATACATGTATGTGTTTAAAATGACAACAATATCAAGGTCAAAATAGAGCATTGTGGTCCAGGAACCCAGTGAAAATGACAAGTTGACAATTTTTGTCTTATACAAGAATTCGTTTCAAAATCTTAATCAAAGTAAGGCTACAGAGATGTTAGCAGGAAGAGATTTCTTATACAATGTGAAAAAATTATCCATTGCCCGACGTCTCACTTAATATATATGTATACGTCAGCAAATACCAGTGACAGGATTCGAACTTTGGCTGTTGCTTGGTGTATAAGGTCACTAACGAACGAATCAAAACGCTTACAAAAAAATAACAGCTCTAGGTAAACAAACAGCTGCTATCGACTGTACCAAATAAAGTTTGTTCCTGCCCTGATTCGAACATGCGTCCAACGAAGTCAAAAATAGTTGAAGAGGGTAACAAGTCCTTATATTTCATTGTATCATAAGAATTTTCAGAATGAATATATCAGTAGTATTGATGCCATAACAAAAACTTAAATTAAAGACAAGTTATTTCATAATACAACATGTACCTTGAACTGTGTTGGAAAAGCTCATTTTTCTGGCTTGGTTGCTTGGCTCCTGTTTTCTTTGTAAATCGTTGATCAACACGATGCATTCGTCAGCCAGGACTTAAAAAGAGGACAAAGAATTCCAGTTTGAGACTGATTAAAATGATTGCGTGTACCTCTATCCAAACTTGCTAAATTATCCTTATTTATAGTCTATCTTGTTTCCCAATTTTCCAGTACAACTGAATCTTTATAGCTTAAACTTTTAACGAAGATCTTACTTTTTAGTTGTATGGTCGATAAGGTGAACAATATGAGTTTACACTTTCTAGAATACTGGATGATACTCATCAGCATGGCCATTTACAGTGACTACATTTAGCTAGTTAGACCAAGAACATTTGACTTTTTTTAACGGAAATTGACATTTCACCGAACTCGTATGGTTTCCATGGAACATTTGCAACGGATGTGCCATGTCAATAAGGGACGCTGACTCCTTCCTGACACCTGGTCCCATTCCATTAGGGATTTGCATTTGTTGTCCACCTTGAGACCGTCACTATCCTAGACTTGCTATGTTTAAGGACTTCAAATTTTCAGGTTTTCATGTATTCTTCGGTACTTCTTCAGTATTAGAATTAGGGTCTGTTTAGACGATAATTTCTTTCAGATAGAAATTTTCTTCACAATGAATGTTTTGGAACAATATACATACGTGCAGCCTTATTGATATTGAAAGGGTCAATGTGTATTGTGGTCGGTTGTTCTGTAAAAGATGTTTTCCACAGTTGTGTCGACGTCAGGCAATCCCATAAAATCAAGGTTCCTCCAGTATGTAACGTCAGTAGCGCTATTTCACCAGTCTCCCGATTACTCAGCCAGTTTAAATCTGTATAAATGAAACAATTCAAAAGGTAAAGAAAACAAACAATTTTCTATCTCGTAATCCCTATAAGGAATACAAAATACATTTTAAACAGACTTGGGCAAACACGGACCCCTGAATATACTAGAGGTGGGATCAGGTGTCTAGGGGGAATAAACATCAAATGAATCAAAGCAGCTTACTTTTATCATTAACAATATTCGAACGGGTTTATTTCACAGATGGATAAGTAGTTTAACGCTTGAATTTGTCACCAAGGAAGTATACGGACAACTAAGTAATCATGTTGAAAAGTACGAAACCTTTCCCACAGGCAAGACAGATAACAGTATGATTAAGGCAATGCTACAATAAATGATCTATACAACATCACAAAACTATAAATTTTCGTGACACCACACCCAGGTAAATTGGAGATGAATTCAGGTGCTCCGAAAGGTTGACCAGGTCCTGTTTCATGTGCGACACCCGTTGGTTCACTCAAGCTACAAATTCAAGGATAAGCCATATTCAGTAATGGTCGTATGACAGAAACAGAAGGATAGGATTAGATAAACGACAAGTGGGACATACCCTCGAAAATCTGATGATAGAGCATAATAAATACAGAGCTATAGTAAAGGAAAGTAGCTTATTTTCTCAAATTTAAATAGAACTCTGGTATTTTTTGGTTTTCTGCAGTATTACCTTTTACTCCTTTGTTTTTCTCCTTGAAGACAAATTTCGTTTCCCCTCGAGTAACGTTCCATAAAATTGTTGTTCCCTTACAGTCACCAGATGCCACACACAGCATATGAGAATTGACAAAGTCGTGGTGACAGTTTTGGGGTATCCATTTTACCTTTAATTTGTGTAATAAAAATAAGGCATAAAGGCATCAAAATCATGATCTTACTTACTTTATTTTTTTTCCGTAGTGAAAAATTGTCACGATTAAATATATTTGAAGAAGTTAAGCACAGAAAGTGGAATCATTGATACAGAGAAAAGAGAAACCCAAATGAATCATGTAAAACTTCTGAGATAATACAAAAAACAACAATCACAAAATAAAACGTACAAAGCCAAACATAGAGAAAAACGAATTCCACTATAAACGGGGTGAGTTCAGGTGCTCCGGATGGGTAAGCAACTCCTGTCCACGCGCGGCACCCGTTGTGTCACATATGTTTCGAATAAGGGAATAAGTCACATTCAGTGATGATCATTAACGAGAAAAGGACTTTAAGCATCATGTATCAAGTGACCTTATTAACTAGACTGATTTTATCTAATGAATAAGTTATATTATAGTAGCAGCGAGGCTTTAGTCATTTGAAATGGTGTCTACAGTAAAATTTTGATCTATACTTACAACAGATACGCTATGATGATGTACATCAAGGACTTGGATTATCTGTAAAAGAATTTGTATCTACTATTACAATACGTAAAGGGTTCGTGACATAAAGATCCTAAATATATATAGAAGACCGCAAAAATTCATGGAGGGATGGATATATATAGGCAGACTAGACATATAGTAGTAGTGATAATAGTAGTAGCAGTAGTGATAGTAGTAGTAGTATTGTAGTAGACCAGTTAAAGTGGTAGTAGTAGTAGTAGTAGTAGTGGAAGTCGTAGAAATAGTAGTGGTAGTAGCAGTAGCCTCGGTGGTATTACTCGTAGTAGTTGTTGTAGAAGGAGTAGTAATAGATTTTACACAAAAACTTATAAATTAACAGAAAGATAGATGGACTAATTGATGTACATTCCCATGCATAAATATATTATAATTATGTAACGCACCTGCATTGTTGCTGGATCCGCCACAACGACATACTGCTGACAACCGTATGCAATGAAATTCTGCCATCCCCTAGAAAAAATTTTGAAACATGATAAATCTATGAAATACTGTTGCCAATGATAGGGATTGTTTCTGTTTAGCAAAGGTCTACAGCAAGTGCACATACACGTACGTTAGTTTTAAGCATGCATAGTCCAGATATAGCGTTGATTATGTTGCAAGAAAACTGTTGCTTGAGAAAACTCGTATTTAGAATTATATCAAAACTCTAAACAACAGCAACATTTGTTTCATTTTAATCTGTTTACAAATTTAGGTAGGACTTTTTTTTATTTTCACAGAAAGAATAATTATATATTTCAACAATCTCTTGATGGATCTATAATCACAATAACTAAAAAAAATCAAATCATATTGCTCATATATAATAAAGAAATTTGAATTCATTGAAGTTTGTTAACTGGGATTTTTTCTATTTGTTCCTTTTATGTAGCTGTAAGTCGCAAAAGTATTAACCAATGGTCAATAAGTATTGGAATAATTTCACGTCGAGTCGTGACAAACGGTTTAGTTACTACTTGATATTGCATGTGACTCAACTGGAACCCAGTACAATCCCATTGACTGCACTCTACTTGAGATATTTAATTTACAAATCACGTGACACCAGGTGTCACAAAAGGTAAGCTTTTAATATAAATATTCAGTTAGTTGGTCGGTTGTATTGTTGTTTAACGTCCCACTCAAGAATCTTTCTCTTATATGGAGACGTCACTTAGTGCCGGTGAAGGGCAACAAGTTTTGTCTATACTCGGCACTTATGTGTGCCACGGTTTTTACTGCATCATTCTAAAGACAGGAAAAAACATGTAATCGCGATGTGGCTTGGGCTCGAACCCCAGACCTCTCGATTCGAAGTCGAACACGCAAACCACTAGACCACGCATGAACCCCCCCTCATGAAAGAATTAATTTAGGAAATGCATTACTGTATGATATGCATACATCCATTAATGGACTGTGGGCGTGGCAACTCGCGACTTTATAACGCATGAATAGGATTCGGAGTATGATTCTTGAGTGGGACGTTAAACAACAATTCAACGAACCAAATATTTCATATTTTTTTAAGAACAATCACTTACCAGTCACATGCGCCCCGGTTGACATTGTTTGATAATCCTGGTATGACTTTTGAAGACACCGACATTGTAAATCGCTACGGGTTAATTATGAATTATGCTCTTGAAAATTGAATCTTTATTGTAAGACATCTTCAGCCATGTTATAATTCGCCTGTACTTTGGTCGTTTTTATTGACAAGATAATATTTGCTTATTAATATCTGAAGTTTGTTGATTTTGTTTATCAAGTAAGGTTGCTGATAGCATGACATTACCGGTTGGTATTGCGCAACTCTGAGCCTCACCTTTGTATGAGATTAGCTGATCACTCGCTTTATCATAATGGAGCCTCATTAACCCGAATGCGTGTGTTCCCCCGAACAAATTATCCGGAGGAATGAAGAGTCCTGATTTTTTTTAACGCACTTATTATAATGACCATTGCAATTTGAAATTTTTTGTTCCTTGGAAACTTCGTCCCGAAGGTGAAGCATCCAGAATTATTGGCGTCCGGATTAATGAGGCTCGACTGTAAACTATAAAATACATGTATCTGTTGGAAAAGGGAAACTACATGTAGATGTATATGATGAACCCAACATCTGAGTACTAATTGACGTCACTACAGTATCTTTATTTGACTATCAGAGGTTGTTTGATAAAAATATTCTTATCTACAAATCTATTTTTACAAAAGATCGAAGACCTTGAGTTGATTTGCGGCAATTTTGAAATGACTGGACCGTCAAATTCATTCAAAATATAGGTAACATTTGACTCAAAAATGGTGTTCCTATAAAACTATATGAAGGAATTTATTTGGGTTTTTTTCTCATAAGTAGAGGGAAAGGTATCTGTCATTTTTTCGGATGTGAGTTGACATTGAAATGCGTCCATCGTATAGGTCTGATTTAATTTTGATTTTGTTGTCAATATTAATTATGATTGTAGTTTTTTTTCCAAAATGTTTCGTATTTACAGATATACGTCTCTGGTATTTATAATTTGCTTACAAGGCCTACCCATCAAGGAGATAATGGTTAGTTAGTTGTTAAGTTGCTGAACGTCCAACTCAGGAATACCTCACTTATATGGCGGCGTCATCAATCTCGCCATTAGAAGGCAAACACACTCACAACTTCTTCTTACTCTTCCTCTGTAAGTGCAGAACTCCCCAGGGAGTGTAAATATGCACTGGCGCATGTCAATGACAGTTGAAAACCTTCTGGCAGTATTTACAATTAAAAAGAGGATAAAAACAGGGTCATCTTCTACAGCTGCCTGGTGTTGCTGCTGTGGTGGTGTTTAGCAACATGCGGAACTCCCCAATGGTCTTGGCAGTCCTCACAGGTCTTTGATGGTATATCATTCCAGTCTCTGATGGTGCGTGGGAAATAGGAGTAGTTATATACATTCCTTGTTGCTGACGGTTGCTGGAATTTCAAGGCCCCTCTTGTTCTCCTGTCGCCAGGTGTAAGGTATGATGAAGCTTCAATGTCCACTAGGCCATGATATATTTTGAACATCATAACCAGCCTGGATGTTTTTTCGGCGGCCTTCTAGTGTGTCCCATTGTTAGCCCCAAAAGTTTCTAGATAAACACAAGTGACCTTCTAGTAGATAAATTTATACTTTCTCTCGTTGTATAGTACTATTATAACCTTTTGATGTCGTTTCCTTATTATCTTCAATGCTGGATGTAAGCAATTTCTTGATACGCGATATTTGCAGTGGAATGGCATGTGTATTGAAAGGGAGCTAACCAAGTTAATTTTGTTGTTGTTGATAATCAACATTAAACAGTGTGAAAAAGGGGCTAAAGACTTAATATGGAGTAAAACCCCTTCTTTTGCTTGTACATTGTGTACATTAAAAATTACCTCACAAACTCTGCCATATTTTCTATGCAATATTATTCTTCCATATACATCATCGGTTGGTCAGAGCATCAGTTTTACAGTCATTCAAATTATATCAATGTGCTCCAGAGTCATTTTAGTACACACAGAGCACTTTCATTAATAATGACCTGTAACTCACTCATAAAACTACATCTTTTTATTCAATACCCCCCCCCCCCTCCCCCGTCATGAAAAAGGGGAGGGGGTGTACATACTGCTAGTTAATGAAGAAAGCTGAATTAGCCAAGGAATAATTGTAATGAATTGAAAAACACAGATTCGTTGTTTGACAATCGACAACTTTCACTCACATTGAGACTTCCTCCAATGCCAAGGGTTTCAGATGTGGGCCTTAGCTTGACACTTATGGCAATTGAGCAGTGTGATGTCTTTAATGTGCCAGCACCTAGGCCTACTGTGACGGGGAACCTCACTTCTCAAGTTCCTATAGAAACATCAAACAACCTTTCACTTGAGATGCTGAGACTATACAAAAAAGTTGGTATTGACTTAGGTTTGACTTAGACTGGATTCTAACCCAAAACCTTTTCAAACAGGAGTAAAACTTTCTGACTACTAAAGACTGTAGCATCTTTTATACTTTTAATCAAAGAGAAAATAAATTTTTCATTCTGTTCAAACAATATTTTAATTTTACCAAAATATTGACATAAGTAGTTTTTTAAAAACAAACACAGCCTTTTTGACGTGATTTTCTGTGACAAATACTAACACAAGTCAAACATTACAGTGGATCTGGCCTAGAGTGTACAGATTATGAATATAACTGCACCCAGGATTCCTTTGGCAAAAGAATTGGAATAAAAAAAAATCCAATGTATCATGGGAATATTCCTACAATGCACCATTTATGAATATAGGCTATCCCAAAGGCCCCAAGATGTCCTTGGAATAAAAAAGAGAAGAGGAGATAAAAATGTATCTTATATTACATTGGAAAAGGTTAAGGCTGCATCAAGTATGAATGTAACATCTCAATACTCATCCTCAATCTCGTTGTCTTCAAGAAAAAAAAGTTGAAAGAAACAAAGGCATGAAGAAAAAATTAAAACACAAAAATTTTTTTTTGAAAGGAACAAAAACCTTGATGGCATATATGTGTGACTAGACAACATATGATCGTAATTTTAAATTTTTGTTACTTACATTTAAAACAAACAATTAAACGAGATATGACATGAATATATTACAAGTTTCAGATACCATGAACATTCTCTCTCTCTCTCTCTCTCTCTCTCTCTCTCTCTCTCTCTCTGGGATGAAGAGATCACACCAAATGCACAACTGCAGTTGTAAAATATATAAGTGTATACAGATAAATACCAATGTTTTGATGGAACAAATTATACAACAATTCAGAATAATGTCTTAATGCTTATTTTACATAGACACATGTAAATACAATATATGTACACTGAGTTTCCTTGGTTTATGAAAATCAAAGACTTGTAATATCTATTATTTTATAAGAGGGCTGATTGATAAGTTGTGAGCCTTGTATTGAAGGAGGTCTGCAAGGATGTTCTTTTGTAGTCCTACTACTCTCTGACTATATAGGGCTGTGAACACAATGGCTGGTCTCGTTTGGTCAGATTATATTGACAATGTAACACTCTAAAGTAAATGAATCAGACAAGTGGAGCTTTTTTCCAATCTATCAGCCCTCGTATGTCCTATATTGGCAAAAATAAACAGAACAATTATTTTTGCCTTCATTTCAAACTACGACAGGTCATTCTACATGTTCATTGTCTCAGCAAAATAATATTGTAAAGCTTCATTCTGAGAACAAAAATCAACTGCAAAATATTGAAATTTCAAATACTCAATAAAGACAGCTGGAGAAGAAAAAAGTTTGAAATGAGTTGAGCAACCTACTACCACCTTGAAAAGTTAAAAATAAACAGAACATTTGACATATGATGGGAAATTGTACAGATGCGTATCATATTTAACACAACCCATTCATAATACCCTGTGTCAAAATATGATGTATGTTTCTAAAAGGCAGACGTCAAAGTTTCATCTAGTAACCCTAACAACCCTGCCCTCTTCCCATAAAGTTACTTCCTTGATCCAAAGACCCTTGTCTGCTCAAGAAAATAATGCATCTTACCAAGTTATGACCTTCATGATCTGAGATCTATTTATAGCTTGTTTATTTTGATGATGATTTCACCACTTTCAACAGTGCAGTATACCAGTCCCATCAAGGCAGTGTATTGCAAATATTGCAAAACTGTAAGTTAGAATTGCAGTTGATGAAAAATAATTACAAAAGTCTACAGAAAGGTGACCTAAAGGGGAAAATGTTAATGAAACAACACTAATGCCCCTGTACCAGATAAAACAGAAACGGTATCACTTTCACAAAGCAAAAAATCAAGGTCACTTGGTAAGAAAGTTTTGGTACAATGGTACTAAAAGGAACTGTCAAGCCTGCCCCTCTGATTTCCTTACATTTTGTAAAATCGTGGTCACAGTTCTGTGGTCAAACAGACAGACAGACCAAGTATTATGCCCAAGAATCTTCAATAAAGTTAGGCCTAAAAAGTAGGTTCATAATTGTTGAATTTATAGCCATTCCAAATGCCAAGTATAAAATATATTGCAGTGTTCATTTTACTTTAGCATCAAGTGGGTATAATCACATTTTTTCACAATCTTGTAAAAATAATCTCTCAATATTCACTTTCCACCAGTACAGTCAATTCCAAAGACAGCTTTCTTTTTGGAGGTAAATAGAAATGCAAACATAAAACATTTTGAAGACTAAGATTTATCATCAAGTGCCACCACAGGAATTTGCAAAATCCACATCAGAGTCTGAGTAAGTGCAATCTGTTCTTATAAAACTGACCAGGTGTGTCATTCCAGTCTGATTACTTCTGTACACCCTTCACAAAACCTGTTAATGGAGGAGGGCCAACATTTGCAGGTCTCGGGGGAGGAGCAACACCCTGCCCCATAGGAGATGGCATTCCATAGGGAGGGGCCATCTGAGATCTTGGAGTTCCCATTCCTTGGCCCATAGGAGGCGGGCCAAAATTCTGTGGAGGCATCTGGGTTGGTGCCATCAAGGGCACACTGGTCTGTTGTGTTGCTGGTCCAGGTGTTGAAAACTGAGGCATGGGGGGATAGGCCCTGGGGGGTGAAGCTGCTGCATTATAAAGTTTCTTTGGGGAACTTCCCTCTGGTCCTGGCATTTGTGGGACGATATTGTATGGAGCATAAAGTTCCTTTAAAACAAGGAGCACTGTGTCCTCTGATTCCCTGTAAACACACCAAAAGTACTATCAGCAAATCTGTTATGATGTAATGGAATGAAGAGCCAATGAAATAGCCTACTTTTATTCAAAATGGACTGCTGGTATCAATCATATTTAAAAAGAAACTGAAGTCTAAAACCAAGCTTTACGGAGTAATATCTCCATAATGTAAACTGCATTTATGTCTAATTATTAGACTTAAAATCCCATGTGAATAAGACATGTGGTCGAAAAAACATGTAGAGCTGAAAACAACAATATAAAATATTTTCATAGACAAAAAGGAATTTCAGGATTTTCTCTGATGTGCCAATTTTGATTTTGCCTAAGAGCATTAAAAAGAACAGACATAACTATTTGACTTTACTTGAAGCACTCTTGCGGACTAGTACTTAAGTAGTCGTAGGAAAAACATTGAGCCAGTAGAGAATGGATGAGGCATAAGAATAGATATTAGTCATGAGAATAGACATATGTCATGAGAATTAATATTAGTCATGAGAATAGAACTTCGTCATGATAATAAACATTAGTCATGAGATAGATATTAGTCATCAGAAATGACATATAATTTCTATAACAAATATAAGACAACTTCTTACCAGTAGCACCCATGACTAGATAGTGCAAACAGATAGTCATTAAAGCTTTCTATTGGTCGTTCCTGTAGTACATAGTCGATTCTCCGTCCCTCGTTTAACTGGCCCATGTGGACATCCTCGTCATGGCTTGATGCGACAGCTGAAGGAGAAGAGTCAGACCCATAAGAAAAGTTACTTAAACAATAACTATAAACATGAATGTAATAATCTTAAAACAGGAAACTATTACGTTAGTCAGAATTAGCGTAATGATCCCTCATTTATTCTCATTAGTCACACAAACTTTGAAAAAAGTTCTTCAGCTCTATTTCAAGTTATAAGTAAATACAGAAAGTCGTAATAACATAATTAGCAAAAGGGCCCTTCTAGTGTCTGGAGGGTCCTGGGCTCGATTCCCGGTCTATCCACAATGTTTCTACGCTTGCTATATTTGATGTTCAGCTTGCGATACTCTAAGGTATGTTTTAACAGTATCTTGAATTTCTTTACTCAAAATAAGCAAACACATAAGGATATTCCATATATGCTGCATAGGCTGTGAAACTGAAAGTGTACAAGAGGAACAAGTAGGAAATGTGCTAATAAATACAGAGTCAAAATGACAATCTGGGCTAATTCAAAACTCTGATATTGTTTCACAGTAATGTACTTTCAGAATCTTTAGTATTCAGATTTTTATTCAACACCATGAAGACAATGTTTACCATAACTGATTGGAACAACTGACCAATAAGATGACTTTTTCTACTATACAGAACTGTTAGTATGCCATTTTCAGAAATCATTTCTTTCATATTGTTGTGGTGTCAAGATAATTTATGATTCAGAAGTTTTGCCCTATGAAGAGGACTCTCTCTTCCTAGTTTTGGTAGACCTTAAACATCTACATCAATAATCAGACCATGTTGAGTCAGTAAGACTAAGACATCTTCTGTGCAGAGTTTCACTGTTCAATTCACTGCAGTCAAACCTGTTTTATAAAACTTTCCTACCAAATGGGCCCCATATGACCTGTGATCTCTTAATTCAGATAATTCTTATAGAAAAAAGACACTTTTGGAGGTATACATGTAGGTCATATATGACAGGTGTTCCTTAAATCCAGTGGGTTGCTAAGGCAAGATCGACTGTATTAGAAAAAAAACAGAAAAATAAAGCATACCAATAAAGAAAATTTTCCCCCTCCCCCTCCCCAGGAGATGACCACTATCCATATATAACTCACAAGATGCGTCATCATCATCTAGCTCCTGCATTACAGAGGACATCTGGGAGTCCACTTGCTGCTCTAGAGATTCTTCTGGTACCTGTGACCGATGTGCACGTGCAAATTCATTGATAGAGTTCCAAGTGCTCTTGAGTGATTCCATTATCTTCTGTTTGATGTCTGCACCGACCCTTGTCAAACTTTCTTTCAACTCTGTGAAAAATATATGGATTTGTATTACCTTAAATGGTGCACTTGTTGCTGAAAAAAAATTCAATAACTAAGAGTGAAAAACATGTGTTTCTTTATCTATTTTTAGTATTTTTTTCGTGTACATGTAATCATTGAATGGGTTGTGCATGAATATATCTGTGTTTTTATGTGTTAATACACATTACATGTTACAATAGGCCAGCCAACCCCCTTAGTCCCTAGCCAAGTGGAGATGTATAGGGAGGGTAAAAATAAAGACTCAGTTTTTCTGGGATAAATCATTTTAAAAAACAACATTTTTTTTTAAAAACTAGAAATATCTTAACATACAATGAAGTTTGCTTTGAGACAAGATAGACATAAATCACTGCATATTATGAAATGCTAGGGCTAGCAAATCAATGACCAAATTATTTTCATACATTTAAGCTAGAAAAACCAACTGCCTTGCAAGAGAACACATCACTTGTAAGTTGGATGGGATTTTTCTTTTACTACTTTTTGTTGTCGTATTTGACTATCTTCCAGCCGTACAGCTGTATCCAGTTTTCACAGGTTGGAAGGAAAACTTAATCTACTAAATTTGTATACTTTCTCATATACTAAACCGCCCTGGTAGCTAGGTGGTGAATTAAGGTAGGAGACTTGGTGGTTTACAGAGTATTTCTCTACAACACTTGCTTATGGAGGCCCCTTACCAAAGGTTCCAATGTCTAAGATTACCTTCATAGAACACAGTGCTTTCTTTGTTGATTTGAATTTTAAGATATATTTACATATTGATTATTTCCACCGAGACAAAACTTTTTTTACACTGAAAAATATACAACATGACAATACCTAGATGAAGTCTTTTTCTGCCTTTGTGATGTGGCATCAGGACTGGCTTAATAGAAGAAGCCGCAGGATTGATGAGTGGCTCAAG